>CANSZD010003679.1:0-124245 GCA_947648045.1 Beta corolliflora | reverse complement strand
AAATTTAAAGCATACGGTGAGTTTTAATGGGGTGTATTTCATATTGTAATTTGTACTATTTTAGTTTGTAGAATTAACTTCACGCCCCAAATTTGGTTGTAGAATTCCCCTAGTTACAGTGTGTTTGCCGGGATACCACTTATCGTAAAGATGAGACATTTTGCTAGTATACCCCTTACGGAAAGGTTTCGGTTTTTGGTGATCGAGAGAGAAAGAATTGTCGGCGTATTTCAAGTGCGATTTAGGGTTAAAAAATTACGCAATTTAGGGTTAAAATTTTGAGGTCCGAGTTTTTGATTTAGGGACCCGAGAGGGCAAAGGAGGGGTAGAGGAAGTTGAATGATCGATTGAGGAGAGAGAGTAGGGGGTATTTTAGTTTCTTTTTTTTTTGTTTCAATTTTCCTACATTGAAGAAGCTCCTTGTAATTTCATATGAAATTAGTTGAGAGACTTTGCTAAAATGTGCATCTTAATTACTAAGGTAAGATTTAATTCAAGAAATTTTAGTTTTTTTTGCTTTCCTCAATCTCAGAATGCCTGTATCTTTAGTTTTCTTCTTGTCGAATTTACTAGGAGTGGATGAAGGAGGCAGAGGGAGAGAGCAAAAGTAGAATGGTGGCAGGGGGAGGATGGGAAGGTAGGGGAGGAGGAGTGAGAGCGAAAGTAGAATGGTGGCGGGGAGGAAAAAAAAAAAGGGAGCGAGGTAGAGGTGCGAAACGGCTAGCGGTGGAGGGAGGAAAGAGAAAAGGAGAAGAAGGAAAAAGCGTAAGCAAGCGATGATAACATCAGTAATTAATAACGGCTCATTAATGGCATTTTGAATTAAAAAATGAGAGTTGAAGGAACACAGTGTAGAAATCCCGAAACATGGGGGTACAACGTAGAAAATGAAAAAACATGAGGGCATAATGTAGAAAAACCCTTTCATTTTTTTTGAGACGGTAAAAAATTTCTCTTTATAAAAAAGGGGTAAGTGTAATAAAATTATCACACTACTCATCTCTTGTTCAATAACCCCAGAAAATACTTTCATCTCCCAAAAAACTTTTCTCAAAAACTTCTTCTCCAAAAATGGATGCTCCCGACCCTTGCCGAGTCTGCACTCACGGGACCAGGAGGTCGGCCACAAAGAGGTTGACCCATTACTTCCTCCACTCCTCCAGGAGATACAGAGAGAGAGAGAAGAGAGGAAGATGAGGAGGATGCTCCTCCATCATCAGGACCCTAAGGTATCGATGATGATGATGATGATGAGGATGAAGATGAAGATGATGATGAGCAAGCCACGAGAGGAGGAGGGTTGAAGAGGAAGAGTTCCACGAGGACCTTGCAGCGGAGAGGCGGTTATCTCTCTTACGCGACTGACTCCCGATAATGCTGGAGATGATGATAGAAGATAGTGCGCACTCCGAAGCAAGCCTGCAAAACGAGGAATTTTTTTGTGACAAACCCCATGATCGCCCCCGAGATACTGTAAAAATCTAGTCACTAGAGTTTAGAATTCAAAAATTCTAAACAAAAAATTGTAAATTTTTATTGTAAAGGAAATAAAAATTTCAAATCTAGGATTGTAAATTTCTTTTTAAATAATGAAATTTAGTTTTCTACGTTTTGTCCAGAATTTCTATCATTTTTTTTTATCCTATGTTTGCGTTATTTATTTATTTATTTTGTTGGATCAAAAGTGTGCAAATTAATATGTCATCCCAAGATGAGCTGTAAAATCAAATAAAGCAAGCTCTGACGGCAAAAAAACTAAAATGAAGAAAGATGAAATGTCTCTTGGGGATACTAAATCTCTTAAAACGTAGTAATAAGGTAGAAAAAGTTACTTCAAAAAGAAGTAATAAGTACCTTCCAACTTCACACCGCCACTAATGGCAAGTTCTAGAAGTTGAAATGACATATTGAGGGTTAATGGGCGGACAGTTTTTACCCACTAGGGCCTTAACTTGAAATGGTTAAGGTTAGTTATAAAAATATGTAATACGTTATCTAGATGGATAACATCGGGAGCGCCTCGCTATATCCTAAAAAATAGGGATAACGGTTATGATAGTTGTATTATAAATACATCATCTTAAACTACGAGGTTTTCACTCCCAATATTTATTTTACCATCAAAAACCCAAAATCCTTGAACATGGCTAATCAACAAATCTCTCCCTTACCCTCTTCAGAGGGAATGTTGGAGGCACCGATTTAACATAGACATAATGCGAGAGGATTGGGAGGAATTTAAAAGTGAGGAGATGAAAAGTGGCAATCTAAAGTCACGAGACTTTTGGAGAGGATCCAAAGATCAAAGTCGGAGATGCTAGGGAACGAGGGTCGATGCTACAATCATTGGAAGCGATATGGAATTCTTGGCATTAAATCTCGGCCAAAAATGGCAAAAGAGTAGTTCTTGAAAATAATGAGCGTTTACAAAGCATGGGGAGAGTGCATTGTCAAAAGTATTTCTTACCCAAACTTAAGATGAAATACCATAAGTCCATAATCGTGAAAGGTTTGGGCGTATTTAGCGAAAGTATAGGGTAATCCAATTGGGGAGAAGGTAAGAGTTTCAAAAAACTCATACGGTACAAGTGTACTTACCTATTGTGGCATGAGCGTTTGTTGGAAGGAGGCATCCCTATACTCCCAGAAGATTACTTAGATGATGATGATCCTGATGTTGATGAAGAGGAAGAGTCACAAATCATCATCAGTTTTGCCCATCTCCGTGCTTGATACATCAAGCAATATTTTCAATATTTTATTGATGCTAGCAATAGTGCGTAGTTTGTATCCTCCCTAAGAAACTATGTACCTATTAACTTAGTTGAATTTAATTAATAAATATATTCTTAAAGATATTTCATGATTAAGCGATATTATTTCTTTATGAAGTAATTCTTATCCTGTTATATTTTTTTAATTATATATCGCCATATCACATTAAAAATTGTGAGCTTAGATATCATTGTTCATAAAATGAACAATAAACTCAAGGAATTAATTTTAGGCACAAACGCCTAAAAACGGTATATAAGTTTTAGATTTATCAACAAATTGATAACTTTAAAACAATTGATGATCAAAAGAAAAGTCAACACGCTTCTCCAAAAGGGGTCAAAGTACATAATTATTAACTTATCCCAGAAGTTATTACAAAAAATAACCGTTGAACAAATTGGTTGGTTATTTAAAGGAGCATAGCTATAGCATACTAACATAACGTTTTCATTTTAAAAATCAAATCAAAATCAATAATGAGGCATATACAAATATGGTGGTTGAGTTTGATGATGATTGCTGTTTAATCATCGCTTCGCCTTTAACACCATAGAGGAAGATAAATGATCTTTCATTACAAATGAGAGAGCCGAGATGGGCGAGAGAAGATGGCACGGGTTTTGGCGATGAACTTTGTAGTGGAGCCAAGAGATCCTAAACTAATCGGATCAAGCGCTGCGAAAGTGGGTTCTAATATAGACCTCTTATCCCTCCATATATGGCCTAAATTAGAAGAGGAATCCCAAAGACAAGGCTAACGGTTTGCAAAAAGTGGGGAAAGGAGATCTCCACTATCTTGACTTCCCAGACCTCGAAAGGGATGAATTGGGCATATGCAAAAAGTCTAGTTCTTTCTTGTACCAAGTCCTCCCTCAAAGTGGTGAGGATAGAAGAGGGTCAAGATGAACATCGGGGAGGGATAGTTCACTTCAAATGTGTGTGTGAACTATGGAAGTGTTGGTCCAAGAACACTTCCTTTTTTGGATGTATGTTGCACTAATCAACGGACGATATGCTTGGGATAATAGTTACCAAAGGAATCTCTTCGAGGCAGGTTCAACTACTCCCTGAAGATGGCTACTACTTTGGAGTTACTAAGAAGCGGTGCGAGGTACGAGATAGAAGCCGGCGAATACGGGGCTATGGTAAAGACATTTTGTAGGGAACATTTCAAAATGTTGTCTCTAGATGCAAAGTATTTTCAATTAAAATGTCCTTAATGACTCTATCTTCATAAATATAAGTCATACAAATGTAACAAAAGTTACCTCAAATGGTAATTTTTTCAATAATATATTTGTTTTATTATGATTCGACTTGTTGTAGCATAAGTTTTGTTTCACCAAATTGAAGTAAAACAATTGTATGTCCATTTACTAATTATACTCCCTAAAAAATTATTTCTAGTTTCCCATGAAATTAGGCGGTTATGAAAAAATTATTGGACGGTTGAAGCATCCAAGTCATTATATATATGTGGTCTCCAAAAAGATTTTAAACTTAAATCAAAATGGATTACACATATCTTCCCATGTTTTACCAACTTTGCTCGAAAGAATATGCCATATCCATCAAAATGCTCGAATCATCACAAGGCATTGAATGTCATATCTAGAGATAAGGATGAGTTTACTAGGAGCGAATCTACTAAATGGATCTCCTCTATTCAAAAATACTTTGGAGATAATCCTGTTATGCGACGAAATTCGGAGAATAGAAGAGAATCTAAGGCCTTCCAAATAGGGTCTAATCTACATCTCATGAAAGAATTGATATTTCCAAAACTTGAAGCGATTGATCGGGTGGAATTTGTCTTCTAGTTTGAAAATCATGGGGGCAAGGTCATCACGGAAGAGGTATGGAAACCTAACATTCCTTGGAGATATCGACAAAGCTCTTTGTTAAAGGAAATAAAAAGAAAGTAAAGTCTGGGAATTGTGGATGGGTCATCATCAAGAGATGTAGTACAATACAAATATGCATGTCGGATTTGGTATGATCTCATGACCTATGATGTAAGTCCTTGTTGGTTATCACCAAATAATCTTGCAAGTACGCATCTTGAAGAAACTTTCTTAATGGATTTCCCAATGGCTAGAAAGAAAGGTGAGGGAATACGTAAAAGGTTATTCTTCTCAGCTAATTTTAGTCATCCTAAAGAGCGTTTATTGACCATCTTAGAACAATGGAAGAAGTCACATTCGAATACTCTTGGATGATATTGGCTACAACCATTAGAAGTCCCTCTACTGCTCCATAATTTGTGTGGTCTTGAGTACATCCTCCGCAAATCGGGGGGCAATTTGTTACTACTAATTTTAGATGTCGAAGTAACATTTATTGTGGTACATTGAATTAGACCTCAAAAGGTTTAATTTTTGCTTTAATATAAGGGTCCAACATGAGTATAAAGTCTATCAGGCGAAGTCAACGGAGGTCAAGGTCAACGAAGGAAAGAACTTGAAGACCACCGAGGAGATGAAAGTCAAGAACTATAAAGGACAAACAATTAGAGAACAATCATGAAACGGTTCAACATAAAGAGAGCGTGCACTAAAGGGGTGACGGTTATTCGGCACCGAGAAGGTGGTTGAGATTTGAATCAAATATGATTCAACCATTTTCCCTCCCTAGCATGTATGGAAGTTACATATCACGTTTCTCTATAAATAGAGAAACCATCAATAAGCAAGCGACAACGAACAACACATCAAAGCTGCATTTCTTCTTTCTTTAGCGTAACTTAGCGTTAGCATAGTTCCAACCCCCTTACGGGGTTATAGTTTAGTTCTTTAGACATAGAATATGTTACGGCGCCAATATCTCTAATTCTCCGATTGAAGCAAGGAACCATGGAGTAGCGACCTTCGTGTCTCCCTTTAGTTATCGAGTAGGCTTATCCTTTTGTGTGTTGTAAAATCCATATTGAAGTTTGTGGCATGTATGGGAATTTTATACTTTAATCAAAAGATTAATTATTATTTGCTCTATTTATTGCATTTTAGCTGAAATTAATTTGTTGTAGTTTGATCGTTAATTAAATTGCAACGCAGTACGTTAACGAGGTTTTATCTAATTAAAATCGGTAACCCCAGGGACTAAGCCTCCCAAGGCATTCAATACTAAACTATTGGGTGTCCATTGACTTGTTTGCAAGGTCAGCGGGCGATTTTGCACCAACATGTTTGTTCTCTTCACCACATTTTTTCTTAACTTATTTTATACTTCTACTATCTTATTTTTTTTCTTAACTCTTCTTATTTTTCGGACTTTAACTTTTCTTACTTTTCCTTAATTTTTCTAAACAATTTTTTTTCTAAAAAGTAAGCAAAAAATATACGATGAGGAGGAAACAGACCTTTACGCTTCTAACTTTGTCTTAATAACACATAATAATATTACATCCTTTGCGTCTACGATTTGAAATAAGTGTGGAAATCTAAAACAAATTTTATGTTAGATGAGAAAGTAGCACTATATATGATTCGAGTCACTCCAATGTACCAAAATCTTTTGCCACATTTGTATTTTGCTCACGATATAAGGAGACTAGAGTTAATAAGTAGAATGAAAAAAGTTGGTCCGTTAAACTTTAGAAAAATTAAAAAATAAAAAAGTTACGGGAACTATGAAGAAGGAAATATTTTGAGACCGGTGGGGTCTTATTTATTAGGGGGAAGAATTCAAGAATCAAAGAGGTTTCTTGACCACTATAGTGATACGAATCTGCGATAAGTGTAACCTATCTCAATGATAAGTTTTTATGTTGGTTTTCTAGAAAGAAAAAAAGCTCTTTGTAATGATTTTAGTGTGTGCCACACATTGCTTCATATCATTAGTAGATATATATACAATAGATGACGTTATATAAGATATCTTTGTTATTTTTGTATTTGTATTTTAGGCGGTTTATGTTATACGAAAAATTAATGGATAACTTCAAAAAACATATTTATTAAATTAAAATTATTTAATGTATTTGGTATTTACGATTTACTGAACTTATACAATCCGATACACGACATTATACTATGTGTTGTAGCCTAGAAATCTACGGTTCCTCGACGACACTTGGGGTCATCCCGAGCCGTACACGTGTCCTCCACGATGAATAGAGAAAAAAGATCTACCCTTTGGGCTAGGCTCGAGTTGGTTAAAAGGCCGCTTTTCCGGCCCAAAAGGAAGTCGAGGACCAACCCGGTGAGGTGGCCGCATGAGAGTGGTTGATAAACCCTCCCAAATCATGGCCCGCCACGTGTCATGATCTAATTCTTGACCAATCGAAGCCACTATTGTAGGGCGATTTTAAGGTTAGGCTGTCATCTTGCTTATCACTATAAATACCCCCGAAATCGGGAGAAAGATCATTCAATGCAAACGATTGCAAAGTTACTCAGTAAAACTACTCTATCACTTTCTCTCTCATCTCTACTTTCTCTTACAACTCCCGATATCGACTTAAGCATCGGAGGGGGAACCACCACCCAAACCTCCAGGGTGGGTCCCTTTTTGCAGGTTCGGGAGTGAAGCTCAGGCTTGGACTAGGTTGATTCAGACATTTGTTGCACAAGTCTCCAAGGAAGAACATCTAAGGGATACTAATTTACTTGCTAGACAAGAAAGCTCCATCTACAGCTTACTTGTTGGATAAGGAGATTAAACATTTGGCGTCGTCTCGTGGGAAGACGCAACGATGACCGATGTCAATCGTCCAACCTTGCGAAAACCGAAGTCTTCGGGTTAATGTCGAAGACACGAGTAGAACACGAGAGACCGCCTCGAGGAAGGGATAGACCCCGTCCATCGTCCAAGTTACTTGGACAAAGCCAAGAACTTGTCATTCAAGAGAATCTTGAACGTCCGATGGATCGCCGCCCATCTAGAGAACGCCTTGAATGATTTCCAGGCAAAGATGGCTGCAGTCGTCCAGGAACAAATCAAGAGCAACATGCTGTTTTTCCGGCTTAACCCTGAGCCAGCCGCTAACAATCTAGTTCCTCTCAAGGGGCGTTCCCAAGAAGATCGTCCGGGTCCTAGTCGACCTATTCGTCAGGAATTCTCTAGGAGGATGGCCCGAGGAAAGCAGCCAGAAGGCAGTGAACAGCGGAGGAAGATGGACTGGAACCTGGTGGTTAGGACCCAGGATCAGGCTCGCCCGAGTGGGCATCGAATGGAAACAGATGCCAGAGAATACCTAGAGGCAAAGAGGGCTGCAGCTCTACAACGGTCGGCCACTGGGTCTACCCCGTATTTGAGAGACCCTCCTTTGAGGGTGCCATCCAGAACGGAAGGAAGAAGTCTGGGGACTTCCCTTGTTCGTCCAAGACAAGAGAAGACGGTAGTTCAACCAATGGTCCATAAGCGACCAGTACCAGCAAATACTTCGTCCAATCCTGTGTTGAAAGAATATCGCAAAGAGTTCATACCCATTGAGGGACAGTTGGGAGCCCTCCAGATCAATTGGCCTACTCCGTTCTCGGCCAGGATCATGGAGGCGCCCCCCTTCCCAAAGGTAAAACTCCCAACGATAGAGCATTTTGATGGAACAACTTATCCTGATGATCACTTGTCCGCTTACAAGCATCAGATGTACGTCCAAGGAGTAGATGATGCTACTTGGCGTAAGAATTTCCCGGCTACCCTGAAGGGTGTAGCTCAGAAGTGGTTTAACAACCTTCCATCTAATTCAGTCAACAATTTTACTGAACTCGGTTTCTTATTTACTAGTCACTTTGTTGCTAATAAGCAAGAGCAAAAAACAAGCATGCACTTGGGAAAGAGCGTCCAAGGACCTAAGGAAGCTCTCAGAAGCTTTGTCAAGAGATTCAATCTAGAAGCCCTTCAGATTCAAGATCTTAATGCCGGGGTGGCCTTTGACGCCTTTATCAGAGGACTAAGGCCAGGAAGTTTTAAGTTTGATCTTGTCAAGAAGAAAATCACCACTCTTGCCGAAGCTTTAAAGGAAGTTAAGCTTTTATACATGCTCTCGAAGTATGTGCCGAGGCCAAGCACCCCGGACTCTAAGAAGCCCGAAGAGGTTGCCCGACCAAGAAAGGGCAACCTCAAAAGGCCGAGACTTGGGCCATAGCCTCTACCACCACTTCGTCCAGAAGAAGCAAAAGGAAAGCATCTGAGCCTTCTTCATCCAACCCAATTGAATTCAAGAAGGACCAATACTCCATTCTCATGGAGATAAAAGATCGATATGAGCCGAAAGCTCCAAATGAGATGAAGACTCCTTACGGAAATAGAGACAAGAGCGAAGTATTGTCACTTTCACAAGGACTGCGGCCATGAAACCAATGAATGTAAACACCTTAAGAGGGCTTTGGAAGATCTAGCCCGTAAAGGAAAGATGAACTCATACTTACCCCAAGAGGGAAAGAAGTTTCAGAGGAGAGACAATTGGCAGACTAAGAAGAAGGAGAGTGAGAGCACAGACGAGGATGTTGTTCTCGTAATTTCCGGAGGATTTCTTCTTGGAGGACCAACCAATAGAGGGTGCAAAAACTACCTTAGGGAGCTTGGCCAAGTCTTGTTGGCTGATCAGGCAAAAGTTGAGCCCTTCCCAAAGGTGGTGGTCAGTGAGCAAGATCGGGGCAAGCTGAGGACTCCCCATGATGATCCTTTGGTTGTGGAAATGAAGATAGCAAACCTAAGGGTAAGAAGGATTCTAATTGATCTTTGGAAGCTCGACGGACATCATTAGTGCTGATTGTTTGTCCGCATTAAAGTTCGACGAAAAGAACTTGGTTCCCGTCCACCATCCCATCATAGGGTTTGGGGGAGGAGTTATCCATCCCATGGGAACAAGCCGTCGCGTTACTGTCCCGGGTTGGAGAGAAGGAGGCTTCGCGGACTTTATTTGTCAAGTTCTTGGTCGTCCGAGATTTGACAGCCTATAATGTCATTCTTGGACGGCCTACGCTGAACCGCGTAAAAGCAGTAATAGTAACTCATTTGATGCTTATGAAGTATGAGTGTGATGACGGCAAAATTGGCTCCTTGTATGGAGACCAGCAGGTGGCTAGTGAATGTTATCTAACTACCCTTAAGTCGTCATCATGGAAAGCATGTGATGAAGAGCAGACGAAGATCGGTGGCAAACAGAAAGCGTCTGAAATTGGGAAGCATAAGACGAAGATGGCTGGAGAAAGGAAGGCGTCCGAGAATGAAAGGGAGCCTAGGAGGACAATTGAGAGTCCTCAGACGCCCCTCGCCCCCTCAAGGAAAACGTCTGAGCATCTCCCAAGCAAAAAAAGGAAGTATGAGCCCGTCAAGGAAGAACCTCCCTCGTCTGAGGAAGTGATGGCCATCATGGGACTAGCACTAGAACGTCCAGAGCCAGTGGAGGTCCCTGAAGATATCTGTTTGGATGAGGCTCGTCCAGAAAGAATTTTGAAGATTGGGTCCTCGCTCTCTCCTGAGTTGATGGGCCTTTTAATCAGTTTGCTGAAAGAATTTCAAGACGTGTTCGCTTATTGTGTTGAAGAAATGCCTGGAATTGATCCAGAATTAGCCGTCCATCGGCTGAATGTTGATCCAAATTTCAAACCTATTCGTCAGAAGAAAAGGCATCTAGGACCGGCCAGGAATCAGGCGGTCGACCAGGAAGTTCAGAAGTTGTTGGAGTCAAAATTCATCAAAGAGACTTATTATCCAAAATGGATAGCAAATGTGGTCATGGTGCCAAAGCCCAATGACACTTGGAGGATGTGTGTAGACTATAGTGATCTCAACAAGGCTTGTCCCAAGGACAGCTTCCCGCTGCCTAAGTTGGATCGTCTAGTGGACTCCACGGCCGGCCACGCTTTACTAAGCTTCATGGACGCCTACTCAGGTTTCCATCAAATTCCCATGTGGTCCGAGGATCAGGACAAAACGTCCTTCATTACTGAAAAAGGACTGTATGGCTGGTTGAGAATGCCATTTGGTCTACGTAATGCTCCGGCCACATTTCAAAGATTGATCAATACAGTCTTCCAGCCACAGTTGGGAAGAAACATGGAAGCCTATATTGATGATATGATAGTCAAGAGCTGGAAAGAAGAGAGTCATGTTGGTGATTTGAGAGAAACTTTCGAAACTCTCAGGAAATACAAGTTAAAGTTGAACCCCAGCAAATGTGTCTTTGGGGTTTTGTCAGGGAAGTTCTTAGGTTTCTTGGTAGATCAGAGGGGAATAGAAGCCAACCCTTCAAAGATTCAAGCCATTCTAGACATGAAGTCTCCATCAAAGATTAAGGAAGTCCAGCGACTGACGGGTTGCTTGGCTGCCCTTGGACGTTTCTTGTCCAAGTCAGGTGACAAGTGCCATCACTTCTTCGCCACGATCAAGAAAAAGGCCAAGTTTGAATGGACAGCAGAGGCAGAGCGAGCCCTTCAGCAGGTCAAAGATCACCTTCGGCACGCCTAGGTTGGTCGACCCAACAGGGGGAGAAACCTGTTTGTATACCTGGTTGTGTCCACTCAGGCTGTGAGTGCCGTCCTACTGGCTGAAAGAGAGTCCATCCAAGTCCCCATATACTTTGTGAGCCATGTGCTCAAGGATGCGGAAAATAGGTATACTCCAGTTGAGAAGTTTGGATTGGCCCTCGTCATGGCGAGCAGAAAGTTAAGGCCCTATTTCTTGGCGCACAGTATACTCGTCTACACTGATCAACCCTTGAAGCAAGTTCTCGCGAAAGATGGAAGCCGCCGGACGAATGCTAAAATGGGTCATTGAGCTTAACATGTTCGATATATCATTTGAACCAAGGAAAGCCATTAAGGGGCAAGCCTTGGCAGATTTTATAGTTGAGCTCACTCGGCCAGCCGTTGAGCCAATCTCTGATCCAGCTGAAGGAAGGAAGCATTGGACGCTCATGGTTGATGGGTCGTCAACAGTTAATGGATGCGGGGCAGGAATCATTTGTCAATCTCCAGAAGGAGACAAATTTGAATATGCGCTAAGATTACAATTCCAAGCGTCCAATAACGAAGCTGAATATGATGCACTTCTGGCTGGAATCAAAATGTGTAAAGCGGCAGGAGCCCTGGAAATTGAGGCCAAATCAGACTCCCTCTTGGTTGTCAGTCAAGTCAACGGAGATTTTGAATGTATAGAAGCATCGATGAGCAAATATATGCGTCTGATTAAAGATGAGGTGGAGCCTTTGGAACGATTTGTTCTCGACCAAGTGCCAAGGTCAGAAAATCATCAAGCGGATGCTCTCTCAAATTGGCCAGCTCGGCTGAAGGTGATGTGCCAAGAACAGTTTTTTGGGAAGTGAAACCCAGAAAGAGTATTGACAAAAGAGCAAATCATGTTCCTTAGCCGAGGAGCAGTATGGATGGAGCCCATAATAGAATACAAGAAAACAGGACGGCTGCCATCAGATCCTGTGGAGGCCAAGTATGTGAAGGCTCGAGACAAGTGGTTTGAATTATGGGATGAGACCCTTTACAAGAAGTCATTCAACCGCCCCCTCCTCAAGTGCATCACCAGAGAAGATGGTCTAGAGGTTCTGAAGGAACTCCATGAAGGAGCTTGTGCATCTCACATTGGGGGAAGAGCATTAGGTGAAAAGGCTTTAAGGACGGGGTACCACTGGCCGACCTTAAAGGAGGATGCCCTCGTCTATGCAAAGAAGTGTGATAGTTGTTAGAAACATGGGAACCTGCATCAGAAGCCGTCCAACTACCTAACTCCTATCTTGTTTCCTCTGCCTTTTGCCAAATAGGGCATGGATATTCTAGGACCTTTCCCCATGGCCGCGGGGCAAAAGAAGTTTGTGATAGTTGCAGTGGACTATTTCACTAAATGGATAGAAGCTGAAGCCATGCGAGGAATAACTACAAACGATGTCAAGAGCTTCATTTGGAAGAGTATTATAACTCGTTTTGGCATGCCACAGTCCATCGTCTTTGATAATGGCCCTCAGTTTGAAACACCTAAACTGAGAGATTGGTTGCCAGAACGAGAAATCAAGGCTCACTTTGTCGTCGTTGCCCACCCACGAGCCAATGGGCAAGTGGAGTCCTTCAATAAGATTCTATCTAATGGAATCAAAAGGAAGTTGGATAATGCCAAAGGACAATGGGTTGAAGAACTGCAGCTAGTGTTATGGTCCATTAGAACAACTCCCAAAAATTCTACAGGGGAGACACCCTTCATGTTAGTTTATGGCACTGAAGCCGTCTTGCCCATTGAGATTGAAGAACCCACCCTACGAGTCATGTTGTACACAGAAGATGCCAACTGGGCTGCATTGCGCACGGCTTTGGATCAAGTCCTAGAAGTCCGGGGTAATGCCTTGCTAAGAATGCAATTGTACAAGTTGCGAATGGCTCGGGAATTTAACAAGAGAGTCACAAGACGACCACTCAAGGTGGGTGATCTTGTTCTTAGGAAGATGGAGGCGGTTGGACGAGCCAAGGAGATGGGAAAGCTAACCCCAAATTGGGAAGGACCTTATCTGATTATAGAAGAGCTGCGCAGTGGCACCTTTCGTCTCCAAGATCTGGATGGACGGATTATACAGTGCACTTGGAACTCAGATAATCTGAAGAAGTACCACGTTTAACTCAATCATCGTCAGGAATCCAGCTGAAAGTTGTAGAAAGTCCAAAGTGCCACGGCACAGACTAGAAAAAAGAATTGTATACATGTATCTTGGCACTTAGTCAAGTAAAATTCATATAATACAATTCCTACTATCTTATCGTCTGTTTTCTCATGTTTAT
The DNA here is from genome assembly GCA_947648045.1 of Beta corolliflora. NCBI lineage: Eukaryota > Viridiplantae > Streptophyta > Magnoliopsida > Caryophyllales > Amaranthaceae > Beta > Beta corolliflora. The sequence continues at coordinate 110,743 of CANSZD010003679.1, read as the reverse complement.
TTTCACCAAGTTGGTTCACTTTGGGGCATTAAATCAGTTACTAGTCTAAAAGAGACCATAACTTGGAACAAAAATACTCATTTCTATGCCGAACATCACTCCCTCGAAGAGACCGGCCAAAAGTATAACGACCTAAAGGTTGATCACATACATTTGGCAATCAATTTGACAAAATCTCTAGTAAGAGAAACGTCAAAGTCTCTAAGAGAAAGCTGACCAGAAATAAGCCCTTGGTAAAGGATACTTATTTTCAAAAATATGGGCAGCTAGCTAAGTAGTAAAGACCCTAGTAAAGGATCGCTACTTTCGGACGAGTGTTGCTCCCTCAAGGAAGGCGGCTAGGAAATTGTTAGACCATGTCTCCAAAGCTCGTCCTTGGCAATTTCAGCAGGGCTTGGCCAAGGTTGGCCGCTCTCCTTCTTCAACTATGGCTCGTCCATCATATATGGTCGAGCTTAGCCCAAGAAGGGGGGGATGAGACAGGCCTATAGGACGAGCTAAAGAGAGAAGGTCGTCTAAAAAACCAGGACAAATCAGAAATGCCTTTGAGATATTTTGATACTACAGGACGAGTGTTACCAACTCGAGAAAAACGGCTAAAGTATGGCTCGTCCAATGGGCCATTATGTATTGGCCGCTTTCCCAATTGGGGCAAGACTCGTCTAAAAAAGGAGAAGACGATCTAGAGTTCCAGGACGATCCTCTATAAGCACTCGCACTTTTTGGGGAAGATTTGTAATCGTCCAAGGACAAAGAAGGCAATCTCTTTCAATATGTGCTACGGAAATCGTCCAAGGGCAAGGATCGAGATGTGGCAAGCGTAATTCATTCAAATTGCGTAGACCGTCCAAAAGGTTCAGGACGGGTCTCTTCATAGCATGCATTTTGGAAAGATTGACGGTCGTCTGAAGGCAAGCACGTTGCTTTTTCGTTAAACATCTGTGCTGATCGTCCAACGTTCAGGACGAAGCTTATTCTATACTTAGTCAAATTGGAATTCAGAAAAATAAAAGACAAGCAATTGGCAAAAAAATCTTTCATATATATCATTGGCAAAAGATTTACAGCTTAAGACTGAAGAGTTAAGGCCACAACGGCAGACAAGCCCAGAAACTTAGAAAAATAAACCTAAAGCTAGGTATAATCTTCAGCACGAGTTTCTTGGTCGTCTTCAGGGTTCTCCTCCTCAGCTGCAGCTTCGTCGTCGGAGTCAAGAAACTCCGGAGGTTCCTCGGCACAAACCAAAGCACGATGGACGCCCGCCGATACTCCGGACGACGCACAAAGTTGGGGACTTCATCGATTCCGCCAAAGATCTCAAAGGCCTTGACGGCCCAGGCCTTTAGACGTTTCAACAACTTGAGCCAATCCTTCCTTGGCATCATCAAAAGCCTGGGCTGCCTCCCTTTCCAGACGGGCAGTCTTCGCCCTTAGGAGAATGTTCTCCCTTCTTAGTTCAACGGCGGCAAGGAGAGCAACATCTCTCTCACCCTTCAGATCAGCAGAGACAGCATTAATAATCATCTTCAGACGATCCAGCTCCTTGTACAGATCGTTGATGGTAACAAGATAATTCTTGTTTTCTGATTCAAGGAGGGCTGATCTCTTCTCCAAAGCCTCCAGAGATTGACGATGAAGGGTGTTGGCCATCTCAATATCATGGATGGCCTTATCGCCTGCCGTTGTAGCCAGGTGGACGAGCTGCTTATTCTCTTTTCTCAGCTCTCTGGCCCAATCTTCAATAAGCATGCTGCGAGCAAAAAGCTGGGGCAATGAAAGCAAAACAAATCATTAGACGAGTTTCAAAAAGAAATAAATATACACAAGTACTAAACAAAAGCGGCAGTAAGTTATACCTCAGCAGCCAGTTGAGACATGTAGCCCACATGCCCGGCCGATACTCCCCTTAATCCTTTGATATAGGATTCAGGGTAACACTTAAAGAGTTCCTACTTAAGCCGTTCCTTTTCTGCCTTTGACATTTTGGCAAAAGCAGGAGAAGACTCCTCGTCCGAGTCTAAGGTGGGAGCAGGTGAAGGTAGAGCTGGGCCTTTGCCCTTATCTGAAAGAGGGGGAGAGTCAGTTATCTGGATGGGAAAGACGATGGCTTGTCTATTGGACGGACTCATAGACTGTCCGCCGACCCGCACCGTCCTAACTCTATTTGAGTAAAACGACTCACCAGACGAGATGGATGCCGTCCCTACAAGAAGGGGCATCCGGGAGACCAGCCTTCGCTACCGAGCCGCCGGGCCCTGGATAGTTCTCGACAGCCGTCTCCTACCCCGGCACCACCAAATCCAAGGCTGACTCTGCTCTGACTTCGGCCGAGTCTGGTCTGACTTTGGCCGAGTCAGAAGGCAAAGCGACCAACTGACCAGCAAGGTCAGGATTTTCTCCCACTCCTCCACTCGGAGCGGCAGCAGAAGGCCCCTCCTTAAGAGCTTTATCTTTAGGGGGAAGCATGGTCTCTTCTTCCACTCCCCCACTCGGAGTAGCTTTCTCTGTCTTCTTTCTTACAAAGCCCTTAGGCTTTTTGGCTTGAGGTTGGTCTGTGGCCGTTGTAGGCCTCTTCTTGGACGAAGATGACTTCCCAGGAGGGAGTTTGTTGGTAGGAGCATTTTTCTGCGAGAAACAATCAAGTTAAAATGACGGACGTCCACAGATCAAAATCTAAATCAAATTGCAAGGCTTCGGACGAAAATCACCCAAAGAAGGAAGGCGTCTTAAAATGAACACCTCCTCTCCTAAGGGAACCTCGTCCGAACAAAATTCTGAATACAGACGAAGGTGATGCAAAGAAGGAAGCCGTCCCAAAATTGGACGGACTAACATGTTCCCATCCAAGGATAGGAAATTAACTTTTTATCCAGCTTCAGAACTCAAAACCTCCCAGACGAGTATGGCCCCAAGAAGGTGGTCGTCCAAGCATGGACGCTCTCCTTTCTCGGGCTATCCTCGTCCAGGGATAGGTACTATAACTTGGACGAGTCCAATGGTACTCGTCCAAAGACTACAAAACCTCCCAGACGAGTATGGCCCCAAGAAGGTGGCCGTCCTAGCATGGACGCTCTCCTTTCTCGGGCTATCCTCGTCCGGGAATAGGTACTATAACTTGGACGAGTCCAAATAGTACTCGTCCAAAGACTACAAAACCCCTCAGACGAGTATGGCCCCAAAAAGGTGGCCGTCCTAGTATGGACGCTCTCCTTCTTCGGGCTATCCTCGTCCAGAGAAAGTTACGATTACTTGGACGAGTCCGAATGGTACTCGCCCAAAGACTATAAAAATCTCAGACGATAATTTTCCAAAGGCGAACGTCCATGCTTGGACGTTTTCCTTCTTTGGGTGATTCTCGTCCAAAGTTTGGATGCCAATTCCGGACGAGCCAGAATGATCCTCGTCTTAAAAAAAAAAAATATATATATATATATATATATATATATATAATTTACAAATGTCTCACCCCTCTCTTTCGAACACTACTTTTGGCATATTCCTTCCATAGATTGTTTGTGAATTTAGACATGCTTATGTCTCCCGTCCAAGAAGCCTTGAGACGTGTTCTGGCCGAGTCTGCAGCAAAGAGACAAAAAATTGGTTAGTCTAATGAATTATGGACGAAGAGTTTTACTTGGGGATTTGAATGGATACCTTTATCATCGGCTAACCGCAGTTTTGCGCGGCAACCAAGAAGTCGTCATTATAAAACATTTCCTTAAAGGGTATCCAGTTAGCTGGCCCTCTAAAGGATTTCTGGTCGGGCCTGGAGTACTTCTTTATTCTAAAGTACTCCACTACCTCCTCGTCATACTTGTCCTCCAGCTCCAGTCAGGATTGCTTTCGTCCAGTATTTGTGACGGCTCGGTTATAGAAACGGTAGCTCTCCGTGGCCGAGTCGTTGGCCGCCCTTAGATATATAAAGTCGGCCTTCCATTCATGCATCTTTGGACGGTTTTCCCAGTCGTTAGAAAGCCAGGACGGTTGCAGATGCTGAGCCATGTTCCATCCACGGCACCAGGAATGTTGGCCGCGTAATGAATATGGGTAAAGGCTTGAAGAGAGAGGGTCAGGCCGCGCAACTCGCAGACGGCTATGAACGTCAAGACGTTGTGCCAGGCGTTGGGAGCCAGTTGGTTGTGGCCGATGTTGTAATAACGAAGCACTTGCTCTATAAACTCATGGAGGGGGAATCTTCACCCCGCGTCCAGAGCCAGCTTGTAGACAGTAAAATGATTTTTGGGAGTGCTCAAAATAGTGGCCTCCTTATTATGGATGACGAAGGAAAAGCTCGGCATGGGCATGAAGTTGGATAAATAGCTAGGGTCCGGCCCTATTTTCTCTAATCGATTGGCTTCGTCTGACTCATCGGCAGCACCAGAATCCCTGCTGTTATCGTCTTCACCAGTTTCCGCCATCTCAGTGTCCCGGCCAGAAGGACTGGCTTCAGGGTTTATTTGGGACTCGTCAAAGCTGCGGCTAGGGGAAAGGGGGCCGCCTAAAGGCCCAGCACTTTGGACCTCCCTCGTCTCATCTGGAACTCGTCCAGTAGATTCCTCCATATCCGAACTATTTGACGGGATTATTACCTTTCGTCTTAGACGGACCGTTTGCTACACGCGCCAGATTACCCTGCACAGGTAAAGACTGGGTCGTCTGACTTTCTCGGCCAAAACCATAAAAAAATATATACTTGGCCAAAAGAGGCCCAACTCTAGAATGCGCCGAAGAAGAAGTATCGGTTCTAGGGTCAAGGCAAGCTCTTGGACGGCCAGGATTATTTGATGAAGATGATTCCATTTTATTGATTTTCTAAGAAAGAATAAAGAATAAAGAAGAGTAAAGAGAACAAAGAAAAGATACCTGCTAAAGCGCCTGGACGATTCGGTGAAGAAAGCTGAGGCTGGGCGATCTCTCTCTCTCTAGAAAATTTGCAGAGTTTCTCTCTCTAGAAAAATTCGTTCAAGGTGTGAAATGATCAAATGTTTTCACACCAAGGTTATTTATAGAGGAGTAAGAAACCTGTGGAGCCGGTCAAGAATGACCGAAGAAAGGATACAACGGTCGGTTATGACCGGTAAAACCCAGAGAAAGGCGCGTCTTTTCCTTCATTTCAAATAAAGATACCTTGGGTTAAAAAGTCTTAACCGTCAGATGGGCCTAATGAAGCTACCTTGGGTAAAAGGGCCTTAACCGTCAGATGGGCCAACAGTGAAAACCCTTTTAGGGGCAAATGTTGTAGCCTGAAATCTACGGTTCCTCTGACGACACTTGGGGTCATCTGAGCCGTACACGTGTCCTCCCCTGATGAATAGAGAAAAAAGATCTACCCTTTGGGCTAGGCTCTGATTGGTTAAAAGGCTGCTTTTCTGGCCCAAAAGGAAGTCGAGGCCGCCGGTGAGGTGGCCGCATGAGAGTGGTTGATAAACCCTCCCAAATCATGGCCTGCCACATGTCATGATCTGATTCTTCAGCCAATCAGAAGCCACTATTGTAGGGTAGATTTTAAGGTTAGCTGTCATCTTGCTATCACTATAAATACCACAGAAATCAGGAGAAAGATCATTCAATGCAAACAGTGCAAAGTTACTCTGTAAAACTACTCTCTCACTTTCTCTCTCTATCTCTACTTTCTCTTACAACTCCTGATATCTGACTTAAGCATCGGAGGGGGAACCACCACCCAAACCTCCAGGGTGGGTCCCTTTTTGCAGGTTCGGGAGTGAAGCTCAGGCTTGGACTAGGTTGATTCAGACATTTGTTGCACAAGTCTCCAAGGAAGAACATCTAAGGGATACTAATTTACTTGCTAGACAATAAAGCTCCATCTACAAACTTACTTGTTGGACAAGGAGATTAAACACTATGTAATATACGATTTTTTTCATGGTATAAATAACAAAATTAAACCTTATAATAAACAAAATTAGGCTTTATAATATATGCAATTATATCTTATGATAAATTATACTTTATACAAACTTGGCATATATTTTTTTTTTGAAAGAAAAAAATAAATAAATAATATATGCCAAGTTTGTATAAAGTATAATTTATCATAAGATATAATTGCATATATTATAAAGCCGAATTTTGTTTAACTCCATTAACGTCTTCTTCAATATCGCCAAGTTTATTTTAAGGAATATGTGCCAAGTTTTTATAAAGTATCAATATAAAGAATAATATGTGCCAACTTGGCATATATTTATTTAACTCCATTAACGTCTTCTTCAATATCGCCAAGTTTATTTTAAGGAATATGTGCCAAGTTTTTATAAAGTATCAATATAAAGAATAATTTAATATATTATAAGGTTTAATTTTGTATGTTATAAAGTACAACTTTTGTATATTTTATAGTATAATTTCGTATATTATTGTACTGTATAAGTTCTTAAATCACAAATACAAATACATAAAACAAAGGGAAATTTGTCAGAAACAATCTTTTAAATACAAGTTTTTGCGAGAAACAACCTTTTAAAAAAAATCTGGCAAAAGAAGATCTTAAGAAGAAAATATTTTGCGAGGAATAACCTCGATCCATTTTCCGGCATTGACCAAGCATATTTCAGCGTTAACTCATTAAAACCAAACATGTGGAGGGCACGTGAACTGCATCTTTTATGTTTCAACCCTATTTTTTTTCCATTTTTCGACATTGACCAAGTATTTTCCGATGTTGACTTTATCAGTTTATGAAGGGAAATGGGGTTGAAACATAAGAAATGTGGGTTACATGCCTTTCCATGTTTGGTTTTAGTGAGTCGAAGCCGCAAAATACTTGGTCAATGCCCGAAAAATGAGTCAAGATTGTTCCTCGCAAAAAAAAATATTTTTAAGGTCTTATTTTACCAAAAAAAATTGAAAATGTTGTTTTTCACAAAAACTTGTATTTAAAAGGTTGTTTCTGACAAATTTTCCTAAAATAAATTAAGAATTTAATATATATAATTTTGGAAGTTATCCATAACTGAGTGTAAACTTGCCAATATACACAAAAAATGAGGAAGATTTATACTCCCTCTGTATTTTTATATCTTTCCTACTTTGACTTTGCACGTTTGTCAATGCACTTATTCTACATTAAATATCTTTCATTACATATTAGTAAAAATTATAATAATTGAATATTAATAAAGTATTCATTAAGACGAATCAAACAAGACCCCACATGACTATATTTTTTCTTATATATTGAGAAAAATCTAAAAGATTCTCTCTAATTGTGAATAGTGTCAAGATTCTAAGTGAGAAAGATAAAAAAAATACAGAGGGAGTACATAATTATATTAACATAAATAAACTACTGCTAATGTGGAGAAATTTGTAGCTACCGTAAAAATTTCACCGTATTCGAGACTAAAAACATTGATATTAAAATGCAAATACATACTCCGAAGCTTAGTACATGAGTCCAACATAAATTGTGCATATAAGGAGTTGTACGTTTTTAATTTAGGAAAATTTGTCAGGAATAAGTTAACATTTGAGCCGTCCATTGATAATAAGTTAATTTTTGGATTATCCTAGAATAAGCTAACTTTGTTATCATTTAAATTTCAATTAGGTTGGAGTGAGAAGTGACTTGTAATAATAGGTTATATCAGGTCATTTTGTAACAGTTGTTTATGTTTATTTATTTTTTCCTTTTTTTAATAAATAAACAACCGTAAAAGTCCAATAAAAAACAATAACATGATATAAATTAGAGGGATAATTGGAGGGAATAGTTAACCATGGTTAGTAAATTCTACATTTGGTAGTGCTTTTTAAGGTTTTTCCACTTATAAGATAGTTTTGTAAAATAAACGTGATATAAGATAGTTTTTTTAAAAAAATGGTCTTTAATAGGTAGTTTCTAACAATTTTTCCTTCTTTTTTCTATGTAAGACCCATCTTCCCCAGTTGGTCAATGTTTCACCTTCTATCTTCCTTATTCTTCCTCCCTTAGCTGCCATGGTTGTAACTCGCAGCCTAAATTCGAATTTTATTTCCAAATTTTTTTATAAAAAAAATTCCTGACAAACTTTCCAAAATATTTAATTTAATGCGGGAAAAGGCCTGAATTAGAAAATATTTTATTTTTCATCTTTAATTTTTTGTTGTTGAAAATTGACATGCCTGAATTACGAGTAGATAATCAGAATCACAAAGAGCCCACAACTTGGTTGTGGATGATTGCAACAAAGACGATAATGGGGCATCAAAAATCAAAATTGGGTAATTTAAACTCCGAAAAAGATTGTACTTCATCAACGTCAAAGTAATGGATCCACAACCCACAATTTATCTGATCTCCTCAACCCATCATTTCTCTCCTATAACGTAGCAGTAGAAGCACACACAAAAAACTGATAGTGATGGTGATGAACGATCGAGAATTGAGGGATGATGGTGATGAACGGTCGAATGAGAGGAGGCCATGAATGGGAGAAGGATTGAGGGGCCGCTCGGACTAGGAAGAGGGGCGGGAGGTAGAACTGGAGGTGGTGGGGAGGAGAGAGAAAGTAGGGGTGAGAAATAATATGAGAAGTTTAAAAGAAGAAGATAGAGAAAATGAGGAAGGATGAGTAATTGAAAAGTCAAAAAATCAAATGGGGGAAGATTTATTCCAGGTTCAACCGGTTCACGGTAATTTAACTTACCTAAAGTTTAATTGACTACAAAGTTAGCTTATTATAGGACAATCAAAAGGTTGACTTAATTTCAGCAGACGGCTTAAAGGTTAACTTATTCTTAACAATTTTTCCTTTAATTTATTACTATTTGACTATAAATATTAGTTTAGTACATGAGTGCAAAATAAATTTTACCTAATGCAGAAGCAACTCCGAAGTCATTGCTGAAGTTGATAGGATTAAAAGGGTTGACATTGTACCATTTGAAGAGCCATCTCCAGGTTTTCCATGATCCTTAATGCTTTATTGATCGTTTTTGTAACCTCAATTTCCTATTAATTTCTTCGACATAGTTTCACTTTGATTTCCCAGGCATTTTTAAGTTTCTAAACTTATTGTTATGTCTCTCGCTAAATCATTGGTACTATGTCTACTGTCTAGAAGTACAGGCTAGGACAATTGTCCAAGAAGCAAAGTAGTTCTCAAGTGAAGACAGATTCCACTAGTAAGTTTCATATAGTTTTACTTTCTTTTTGCATTTAAGAATATGCCCTTATCATTTTCCATCCCTGCCTTTATTAGTTTATAGTATCAAAACTTTAATGGGCCTACAAACAAGCTTGCTTGGGGAGAGAGTCTGACCATATACAAGCTCAGTGTAATTCTATCCTAAACTTAATTAACAAGTAGTTTAGTTTATATGTTAGTCATTCTCTCCCAATTTTTCTTACATGTGGGTAAATCATATGTGATTTAATTTTAACCTTTATAGTTTTGCATGGCGGACTCTTATGTACTTGTTATTTTATGTGAATCATCTTTATGAAGGTCTAAGAAATTCATACTCAAGATACAACCTTCATTGCTCTGAGGCAAGTACTAGTGGTACTGGCACCGGTTCATCAAGTGAGAATTATGATTTAGGGTATGTATATTTTTATCAATTTATAAGCTTATTTTTCCTCCATCTCAAGATAACGGGTTAAATATCATCAAAACCACATTTAAGAGAGATTATCTTAATATACTAAAACTATTGTCTTTCAAATCAATTCTTTTAGATATATTCATTTGAGGGTTATCAAGTTCTTTTTTATTATATCAATATATCCAACAACTTTATTGCATATATTTATGTCAAAATCAAAATATCCAAATTTATGTAATGGATCAATATTGTTGGTATATATTTTTGTATGGTTTATGAGTCAATACCAATGAAATTTGTTGAATATACGATCAACTAGTGAGTAGTGATTGTCAAAAAAATTCATAACCGATATAAACAGGGCGTTTCTCTTTATTATGTAATCGTACTTCTCTGAATTTTTATAAAGGTTCCTATCTTCTTAGAACTTATAAGTTGACAGTTACATTAGGAGTGATATGTTTAACTTCCTAAATTTTAATTAAATTAGCCTACTGATATTAGATTATTTTTTTTTTGAGGGAAAAAGCATACTGATGTTACTCCATAGATAAAGAATCCATCAAAACATAGGGAGCCACCTCCATAGGAGATTGGTTCTCCCAAACTTGTTCAACCCCAAAGGAGATGAGTCTAGCTAGATTATGAGCTACAGTATTACCGTCACGTTTAACATGTGACCAAATGATGGAAGAAAAATCAGCACAATCAGATAAGATGTTATGGAGTACAAGATCTAGATCAGAGAGAAAAATAGCATGCTTGGAGAGTCTTTTAATCACAGATTGGCAATCCGATTCCACTATGAGCTGGTTTAATCCATAACGCTTGCCTAGGCGCACTGCCATCTCGATGGCCTTGGCTTCGGCCACTTCCACCGACCAAGAAGGCTCGCATTCTCCGGTTGCCGCAAAGATAACTTTCCCATGAGAGTCGCGTGCAACAGTGCCAAGCCCGACCCAGCCGTCCACTGCTAGAGAAGCATCAACATTTAGCTTTAAAACACCTGCAGGGGGGGGATGCCAAACATTGGAGCTGCTATGACACAAAACAGTACCCGGTTTATAGATTTGCTTCAAATAATGCCCAGCTTCTTCCACCCATCTGTCAATACGAGCAAGAATAACATTATCTGGAGCTGATGTGTTGTTGAAAACAAGAGAGTTTCGGTCTCCCCATATACCCCATGCAAGAAACGCAGCTTTGACTCGAAACTTGATGTCACAATCACGCCAACTCACAAAACCATCACACATGGAAATATCCACTGAGCGGCGGCGCGCAGCCTCTTCCACACCACAATCGTTCCATAAAGGCGGGAGAAAAGAACAAGTAAATAAAGCATGCTCCCGGGATTCGGTAGAGCTACGACCACGTGGGCAAAGATCATCATCAATCATGTGACGGTGTTTAAGGAGACCTCGAACTGGGAGGGTATTAATACAACACCGCCATAGAAAATGTTTCACTTTTGGACTCACTTCCAAACACCAAATGTCTACCCAAGCTTGGTGGAAATTGTCAAGATTTCCCCCCTTCCCAATCATATAAGCCGTTTTCACCGAGTAACAAGCATCTTTCGTGAAAGCCCAAGTAAGCTCATCTTTCATTACAAGAGAACTGAGAGGGGTGCTAAGGATACATCTAACATCTCTTTCATTGAAAGAAGCTTCAATGACCTCCACATTCCACTCCTTTCGATCAAAATCAATCAAATCACTCACCAAAGTATAATTCACAACTCGCTCACTAGTGAGAAAACAACCTTCTTCATCAACAACCCAAGGATCATCCCAAATATTAATCTGTGTACCATTTCCCACTCTCCAAACCACCCCTTATGTCAAGAGAGCTTTGGAACTCCAAATACTACTCCAAGAATAACTAAAAGAGTGGTCAAGAGAGGCCCCCAGAAAATCACAATTTGGGTAATATTTAGCTTTCATAACTTTGGCAAAAAGAGAGTTTGGTTCACGAACTAACCTCCAGGCTAGACGGCCAAGTAATGCATCATTAAAACTTTAAGATCTTTGAATCCCATGCCACCCAAACATTTCAAAGTACACATTGACTCCCAATTTTTCCAGTGAATCTTCCTTTGATTATCATAACTGCCCCACCAAAAGCGAGCCATGGCCGAGTGGATTTTTTGGATAATAGCATTAGGAATCTTGTAAACTCCCATCAAATAAGTTGGAATGGCTTGAATTACTGATTTCAACAGAATTTCCTTCCCCGCTCTCGAAAGCAGCTTTTCCTTCCAACCTTGGAGTTTCTTCCAAATTCTGTCTAAAAGAGAATCAAAAATAATTTTTTTCGATCTCCCTGAGATAGAAGGGATACCAAGATATTTTTCATGCTTTTCCACCTGTCTCATGTTCAGAACACTTGTCATTTCTTCTCTCTGCCTGATGCTGACTCCTCTGCTGAAAGACACCTCCGATTTTTCATAATTAATTTTCTGCCCGGATGCAAGCTCATATTTGTTGAGAATATCAACTATAACAGTGCATTCCTGAATGGAGGCTCTAGTGAAGAGTAAACTGTCATCTGCAAAGAAAAGATGAGAAATCTCTGGACCACTTCGACTGCTTTAGCTCCATGAATCTGTCTATCCTGCACTTTTCTCTGAATCATTTTAGAAAAGGCATCAGCTACCAAAATAAAAAGATAAGGAGACAAAGGATCTCCCTGACGAAGACCTCGAGCAGGAGTCACAGAACCACAGACACCTCCATTGATAATGAAGGAATAGGAAACAGTTGAAACACAGTCCATAATCAAGTTCACCCATCTACCATCAAACCCCATAGTGAGTAGCAGTTTTCGAAGGAAACCCCACTCCACTCTATCATTGGCTTTACTCATGTCCAACTTCATAGCAATAACACCCTTTCTACTCCGGTTTTGATATTTCATAGAATGAAACACCTCTAAACCAATAAGAGCATTATCGCTTATAAGCCGACCCGGGAACAAATGCACTCGATTCTCGAGTCCACAATAGCAAGAGAAAAATCCTTCAATCTAATCACAATAGCCTTGGAAACCAGCTTATATATAACATTACACAAAGCAATAGGCCGAAACTCAGCAGGCTTAGTGGGAGATTTTACTTTTGGGATCAATGCAATGTTAGTATGATTTACGCAGCTAGGAGAGAGAGAGCCATGTAAAATATTACTAACAAAGGAAAAGACATCATCACCAACAATATGCCAAAACCGCTGATAGAAGATAGCATGCATACCATCGGGGCCAGGAGCCTTGCAAGGATCCATCTGTAGAAGAGCAGCATAAATTTCCTCCTTGGAATAAGGCTTGCTAAGAATCTGGTTGTAATCATCAGAAATAACCGGATCAATGAGCTTGAGAACTTCATTTAATTGCAAATCAGTAGGGCCAGCCGAGCCAAAAATCGAAGAGAAATATTCTGAAAAAATGTCTTCAATGTCCAGCCCATCCTCACACCAAGTACCCTGCTCATTAAACAACCCTTTAACATAATTTCTTTTGCGTACGTCTTTGAGAAGCCTTGTGATGAAAATATTTTGTGTTCCTGTCACCATCTCGATCCTCCGCCACTTTAGATCTCAAATACCAATATGCCTCGTGCTTTGCATGAAGATCATCAAGATGTTTCTCTAGCTCCAAGCGCCTAGAACAGCTATCATTCGTGATATCACGCCGGACTATTTCGGACAGCCCAGTTCTTTTCCGCCTCTTCAATCTGTTTGCCCAACTTCCCAAATTTTTCGCCACTCCAATGGACAAGTCGTTGGGCCATAATTGCAATTCGGCCCATCAAGCTTTCACCAGACGAGCCCAGCCACGAAGTTTTCACCACCTCTTCGCAGCTCGCGTCCAGCAACCAGGAGGTTTCAAAATGAAACCGCTTTTGTTTACCTTTGGGCCTTCGGTAGCTGCTAGGCCGGAGGATAATAGCAGAGTGGTCCGACGTATAGCGGATCGAATGCTCAGCAACATAATTTGGATACAAATCAAGCCAAGAAGGAGAACCTATAAACCTGTCCAAACGTTCCCGAATGCAAGTTGCTGGGGAATTCCCACGCTCCCAAGTATGCCAAACACCAACATAACCAAGATCCCTAAGAGCAAGATCATCCATCATGTCTCTAAAATTGCCCATCTCACGACGAACCCGAGTAGCACCGTCTTCCTTTTCTTCATTGCTTAAAATTTCATTGAAATCACCACCAAAAAGAATAGGTAAAGAAGTTTCACTACATAAGTGACGAATGAGAGACCAAGTGAGATGCTTTTCTTCCTCCTTAGCCCATCCATAAATGCCAACAAATCTCCATTTTTTATTACCATCATCCACATCACCACAAATATGATGTTGTGAAAAAGAGACAAGAGAAAACAGAACTTCCTCTTTCCAGTATAAGCAAAGACCGCCAGCTCTACCTCTACTAGCAACACCAAAGGCATTTGCAAAACCCAAACGACCCTTCAAAGCTTCAACTTCCGCTTTATTAATCATAGTCTCTGACACAAAAACAAAATCCGGGGCATAAAAGGTGCTCCATCTAGAGAGCTGACGAACTGACCAAGGGTTGCCCAACCCTCGACAGTTCCAACATATAAGATTCATAATGCTAGGCGGGATTGGGCATCGCCAACCTCCGCCAAAACAATGGTGGATGAATCAGGAGAGGTGCTCAGCTTTGAACGCTTCCCAGCACTCTCAGTTTCTTCACAAACCATATCATCACTCACAAACTGCCTTTTACCAACAAAAGCCATAGGGTCCATATCCATGCTTTGGGCTGAACCTTTTTCGTCCATCGAACTGCGGGCCAATCGCTTCCACGAGTGGGCTTTACCCACTATGGGCTGCTTAGAACTTGAAAAAACGAAACAATCATCAGGATTATTGTCACTTACCACAAGATGGTTGACTGAATGAGCGTGGGGGCCCACGTGTGTGGAAAGCAGCAATTTCCCTTGTGAGGGAACCAAGTCATGTGGGGTGACTAAAATCACATCATCAAAAGTCTTCTGAGGCACCAAATTTATTGGAGCTTCCATATTTGCTTTGGGACCCATGGAAAGCAAAAAATCCCCTTGAGAGGTAACCGTGGTAGGTGAGGTGGTGACTGATGTCACCTCATCAAAAGGCTTCTCAAACACCAAATTTTTGGAGCTTTAATGCTTGCTTTGGGATCCAAATCAGCAGCCAAAATAATTGACCCACCCTCCTCTCCTTTCTCTTTCTGCGAAAATGTTGCCTTATCAAACAACACTTTTTGGCAGTGTTTGAACTTAACTTCTTCCTCCATCTCCTTCATTCTTCCTCTTCTTGGGGTAGCTTTAAGACCCAAGTGCCAGCCCAGTTTTTCACATCTATCCTCCTCTACCACCTGATGACAGTCCTTTTCAGCATGTCCCATTATTCCACAGGCCAAACAGAAAAAAGGTAATCGCTCATATGCAAAGTCGATTTGAAATTCCATCCCTTTTTTGTCTTTTATTTTCCTGAATCTTCTTAAAGGTTTGTTGGTATCTAGCATGACTTTAACTCTTCTATACCTTCCAAACCCTAACACAACTTCTTCAATTTCAAGAATCTCCCCCATATTACCAATTAAAGCTTTAACCACATCATTCGAGCGCATATTGAAGGGTAAATTTTTTAGTCTAATCCAGAAGGGGGACTGATGGAGAGTTACCTGATCAGGAGGTTCGTCGTCGTCTGCTTCTTTGAGTAAAATGAGCATATTATCGAAACACCAAGGTCTCCCATCTAGCACTTTCATCATGTCTCTCCAATGAAAAAATTGGAAAGCAAAGAGATTAGGACACAAAACCCTAATCACAAGTCCATGGATCGGAGCCCAAACGGTGGTAATGGTTCGTTTGAAGGCTTCAACGTTGAAAGAACGCTCAGTTAACAAACGTCCCAAAAGCAACAGAGATACTGTATTTGACGGATTAGGGTTGAGAAGTTCGACGTCAAGAACTTCATCTTCTTCAGTGTCTATACGTAATTTCGAGACAAAATCCGAAATCTCCTCCGCCATGGCTGAGGAGTCAGCCGCCGCGACGGAGATCGAACCAAAGAGTAGGGCACTCTTTCGGGGGAAAAGAGAGAGAGTCCTGTCTTGCAAGGAAGTTAATATGCAATTTATATGAAGCACATGTTAAGTTCACCTACTGATATTAGATAGTACCTCATTTACTTCCCCCGTTTCTAATACTTGCAACGTTAAAGTTAGGCACGCAATTTAACACAAAGATTAGAGATGGTAAACGAACAAATATATATATATATATAAGGAAAATTTTCATAAAACTACCTTTTATAATCAATTTTTTTCAAAAAACTACCTTTTAAAAATTTTCATTCAAAAAACTACCTTATATAACAAATTTCTTTCAATATACTACCATTTTACCGTTAATGGGGTTTAAACCGTTTAATTACTAATAATTAAGTCACTATAAATTATTTTTCTTTATTCCCCTCTAGTTTCTCTCCTCGTTTCTCGTTACCCCACCGGCAGCAACACCTACAACGATTGTCATTTATTGATTAGTATCAAATATAAACATGAAATGGTAGTATATTGAAAGGAATTTGTTATATAAGGTAGTTTTTTGAATGAAAATTTTTAAAAGGTAGTTTTTTGAAAAAAGTTAGTTATAAAAGATAGTTTTTTAAAATTTTGGCTATAAAAAATAATTTAAACACTGGTTATAAGGAAGGTTTGAGTTATCAATATTAAAATTTTAATAACCAATTTGTCCATTAACCATCTCTAATCTTTTTCTTAAACCGCATGTCAGCATGCCCTACTTTAACATTGCATCTATTAAAAAACGGATGAAGTATTTCATAGTCTAACTAGGAAGTTCCGCAACAAACAAAATATCATTTGTACTTCCTTTATTTCGTAACTAGCAATATATGCACGCGATGCGTGCGACAATATATTAATATTAATAGTAACATCAAAAAGTGTTAAAAAAACTAACTTAAGAGTGTAATATTTATGGTGAATATTTGATGAACGTTATGCTTTTTTTTTGCATAGCTAGGGTAAAGAGTAATGTTTTTCAGAAAGGACTAAGTCGAGGTAGGATATGTGTTATCGTGTATTTGGAAGAATATTCAACAATTCTCCTTTTAAACAATGATCTAGGTTATATTATTTATTTATTTAAAAATACATATATTTTATATGCGTATTTTATGAGTAGTAGTTCAATTTAATTTCACCTTTGGGGCAATAGAGGTTTTTAGGTATACTATGGTGAGTAGTGCTTCAATTAAAAAAAAATTATAAATTGATATTATCTGATGATGTATGTTTATATCTTTAATTATTTATTATCCCAACTGATTGTGCTCCCCAAAAAATTTAAAAAATGATATTCTCTAATTAAGTTTCTTAATTCTTTTATTGTTTGTTAATGCATGTTATTTAAAATTGTTATTGCAACTGAGAGTTTAGATAGTAAGAATCTTGTGAATCTTTGTTTTTATAATAGTTTGAAAATTGATTTAATCATCAATTTATATTTTCAATTGTGAGTTTCCTCTTTTTACACATTTTTATGTATTTCTTTTTGGTAATGTAAAACTTTCTTTACTACCCATATTTGTAAATAAGGAAAGAATTAAGAAAATCTTTTCTTTATTATTTTTTGTGAGATTAAGAGTATATAAGTATTTTCAAGAGGGGACGCCATAGCTCCCCCCTTGGCTTATATAATAGAGATGATCTAGGTTATGTTATTTATTTATTTAAAAATACATATATTTTATATGCGTATTTTATGAGTAGTAGTTCAATTTAATTTCACTGGGTAATAGAGGTTTTTAGGTATACTATGGTGAGTAGTGCTTCAATTAAAAAAAAATTATAAATTGATATTATCTGATGATGTATGTTTATATCTTTAATTATTTATTATCCCAACTGATTGTGCTCCCCCAAAAAATTTAAAAAATGATATTCTCTAATTAAGTTTCTTAATTCTTTTATTGTTTGTTAATGCATGTTATTTGAAATTGTTATTGCAACTGAGAGTTTAGATAGTAAGAATCTTGTGAATCTTTGTTTTTATAATAGTTTGAAAATTGATTTAATCATCAATTTATATTTTCAATTGTGAGTTTCCTCTTTTTACACATTTTTATGTATTTCTTTTTGGTAATGTAAAACTTTCTTTACTACCCATATTTGTAAATAAGGAAAGAATTAAGAAAATCTTTTCTTTATTATTTTTTGTGAGATTAAGAGTATATAAGTATTTTCAAGAGGGGACACCATAGCTCCCCCCTTGGCTTATATAATAGAGATGATCTAGGTTATGTTATTTATTTATTTAAAAATACATATATTTTATATGCGTATTTTATGAGTAGTAGTTCAATTTAATTTCAATTTGGGTAATAGAGGTTTTTAGGTATACTATGGTGAGTAGTGCTTCAATTAAAAAAAATTATAAATTGATATTATCTGATGATGTATGTTTATATCTTTAATTATTTATTATCCCAACTGATTGTGCTCCCCCAAAAAATTTAAAAAATGATATTCTCTAATTAAGTTTCTTAATTCTTTTATTGTTTGTTAATGCATGTTATTTGAAATTGTTATTGCAACTGAGAGTTTAGATAGTAAGAATCTTGTGAATCTTTGTTTTTATAATAGTTTGAAAATTGATTTAATCATCAATTTATATTTTCAATTGTGAGTTTCCTCTTTTTACACATTTTTATGTATTTCTTTTTGGTAATGTAAAACTTTCTTTACTACCCATATTTGTAAATAAGGAAAGAATTAAGAAAATCTTTTCTTTATTATTTTTTGTGAGATTAAGAGTATATAAGTATTTTCAAGAGGGGACACCATAGCTCCCCCCTTGGCTTATATAATAGAGATGATCTAGGTTATGTTATTTATTTATTTAAAAATACATATATTTTATATGCGTATTTTATGAGTAGTAGTTCAATTTAATTTCACTGGGTAATAGAGGTTTTTAGGTATACTATGGTGAGTAGTGCTTCAATTAAAAAAAAATTATAAATTGATATTATCTGATGATGTATGTTTATATCTTTAATTATTTATTATCCCAACTGATTGTGCTCCCCAAAAAATTTAAAAAATGATATTCTCTAATTAAGTTTCTTAATTCTTTTATGGTTTGTTAATGCATGTTATTTGAAATTGTTATTGCAACTGAGAGTTTAGATAGTAAGAATCTTGTGAATCTTTGTTTTTATAATAGTTTGAAAATTGATTTAGTCATCAATTTATATTTTCAATTGTGAGTTTCCTCTTTTTACACATTTTTATGTATTTCTTTTTGGTAATGTAAAACTTTCTTTACTACCTATATTTGTAAATAAGGAAAGAATTAAGAAAATTTTTTCTTTATTATTTTTTGTGAGATTAAGGGTATATAAGTATTTTCAAGAGGGGACACCATAGCTCCCCCCTTGGCTTATATAATAGAGATCTAAGAAGCTCAACACCAAACAGTAATATAGGAGGTTTAACGTTGTAACATTTTGTTACACTATTTGCTCTGTTGACAATTAAGTATTTGCTCTGTTGACAATCTAAGTTACAAAACTTTGACTACATTTTTTTCTCACTTTATATACACAAATAGGAAAAATTAATCATGTATGATCTCGTTTAATTTTTTTTTTCAATATCTGTAATTTAAATATCAACTTTTCATAATTTTCACTAGTACATAATTAGAGGTATTATACTATACACATTTTCACTAAGTTAAATTATTTAGAAAGTATTTACGTACATGTTGTTACTAATTATTTATACTTATGAATGGAACAGAGATGTTCCCATCACAGAGGCACTAAGGTGTCAGCTTGAGATACAGAACAAATTACAGGATCAATTACAGGTGCATATTTTCCTCAAATCTTATTATCAGTAATATTTTGAACAAAATATTTTAAGGAACGAAAAAACAGAGAAAGTCTCCCTAAATTAGAAAACCATTTCCACTCACAGGTTCAACAGAGACTACAATCAAGGATAGAGGCACAAGGAAAGTACTTACAAGCAATATTATGCAAAGCACAAGAAGGCATTTCTGTTGATATGAGCTGCCCTAGTAGTAGTAATAGTTGTAATAATAACAAGAACAATTTTGATAATCAGGATAGTATATTATTTAGCGGGCATGTTAATAATAAGGAGATGAAATCAGTTTTTGATCAGATCTTCCCTGATCATCGTCATTCCGAAGGCGATCAACAAGATCATAAAGAAGATCTGTTAAAGATTAAGCATGAAGCTGCATCAGGAGATTATTGTTCCTTGCAATTAAATTTAAACAATGGTGGTACTAATAACCCTAGCTATGACTTTGGTGGTGCACATGGAGCTGAACTTGAAGACAAATTGCTTGCTTACAGAAGATAATAGAAATTTGACCGCAGTTTTAGCTTCCTTATATAAGTACTTTGTTAATAACTTCCCCAATTTTTTTAAAAATTGTTCATGATGTATATGTCCCTATAATCAATCATACAAATAGATATAGTTTTTCTGTGATCTTGTTTGTAGATCTTGTCTGCAAATGATATTTAAATGAAATTAAAACTGGCATTTTCATGCTGAAATCTTATTGTTCAAGATAGTTCTGTGCACTATCTTCTCAGAGAAACACTTGGTGTCTAATTATCGTTATCTTTTAAAAGACTCCAACAAGGTAATTTGGAAATTTCACGGGCTAGATAGGTAAGTTGGTATCAAATTAGGGTTGAGTTTGTATTCAAGTTTTTCTCTTTCATACCAAGTTAGAACTTTGTACTAAAATAAGAGTCGGTACCAAATTGGTATCAGTTTAATTTTTTAGTACGTAAGATTACCATCATGCCCTTATTGAAGTCTTTTAGATACTCCAACGATTAGACGTTCATCAAAGCCCTTATTTGAATTGCTGGACTCTTTGGCATGCATCAATGCAGAATTCATAAATCTCTAGTCAATGCACTTATAATTGTAAATTGTGAGCAGAAGAACTCAACTAAATTTTTTAAATAATGATTGGGACTAGACTTGTCAAATATATCAATCGGATTGGTTTCAAGTTAAGTGAATTAATGGTGCAGTAAAACTGTATACTTTAGGGCAATGAAATACCAGATTAACCACCTTGTAATGTTAGAGAGAGAAAGTGAGAACCCTCTCCACCAAACTAAACTCAGCCTCACCGCCCTCAAGGCCAAAAGTTCTAGCCCCTGTCAGGCCTCAGCCAGCAACCCAAAGGATGTCAACGAAACCAGGTGTCTGGAGTCCCAGGTTTCCTCTTCCCACATCCCCCCCTTCGCCCCCGACCCGGTGTAAATATCCCCCCTCTTCTTGTCAGTCATAATGAGGACCAATCCATAAAGACCCCTCCCTCATTTATGGAATTTTTAGTGGTTGAGAGCCAAGTTAATGCTGGGAATTTATTGCCCTTGTCAATTCCTCTGCCATCTCCTGATCTTCCTTTTGCCTCGTCCAAATCGGCCCATTTAAAGGAAGATGAAATCTTTATACCCATTTCAAAAGAATAGTACTCGGAACACACTAAGCCTTGGGAGCTGGCAATTATCTGCAAAGTACTTGGGAGATCATTTTCTCATGATTTCCTTAAAACGAAACTGGAAAGTTGTGGAATTGGGTTGGAAGAATGGACCTCATTACTACGGGTAGGGGATTTTATACCGTCAAGTGCTCGTCGTCCTCCCAAAAATCAACCATCTTAGCGGGTGGTCCTTATTTCATCTTAGGATGTATGGTTTGGGTTCAGCAGTGGACACCGGGGTTCCAAGCCTCGTCCGCATCCATTAATGTTTTTCCAGTTTGGATACATCTCCCTGGGCTCCGTATAGAATTTTTTCGGAGAGACATGTTACAAAAAATTGGAGATGGAGTGGGACAAACCATAAAAATAGATTCTCACTCCATAGAAGGAGGAAGGAGACGCTATGCGGCCATTTGCACGCTCATGAAAGACGGACAAACACTTCCCCGAGTTGTCCATTTGGGGGGAGTGAGACAAGAGATGGTGTTTGTGGAAGGCCCTTGGTGCTACACTTGGTGCAACAAGGTGGGGCATGCTAATAAAAGTTGCCCCATGAAACGGGAGGTGGAGGAAAAAGGACAGGGTGAAACCCCTGAGGCCCTAGTCACGGCAGTTCAGAAAACTGAAGAGTGGACTCTGGTAGCGCGTTGTAAGAAAGAGGAGCGTGGGATGAAAAACAAACAAAACTTTGACTCTCAAAAGTGGGGACCACCCTCGAGATGGATGTCTAAGAAATCCGTTGACACGAACTGTCAAAAAGCGGCGGAAAGTCTCGATGGGACGTTGACGTGTAAGGGAAAAGTAAATCTCCCTATTACCGATCAGTTCGAAAGCAGAGCTCCTTCTCTATACAGCAAAATCATGAGTGCGATGACAATAAAGTGGGAACTGAAGTTTCCATTCCTTCTGATATGTCTCCTCCCGAGGAGCGGGTGAAAAGTGGCGGTGGAGTTCCCCATCAAAATTCAAAGAGGTATTTGACTCTCTCTCATGCGAAAATGTTTGTTTCATGCGACTTTCTCACTGAACTAAATCTTATCACCATCCCCTCCCAGTCATGTAAAATCCCTCCAGAGGACCCCATAATTCCAGTTGTGGAGTTTAAAACCCCACTTTCCCCCCAGAAACTCCTAACCCAATTTTTCCACCCAAAAAAGAAGCCCTCTCCCCAAAATGGACCATCCGGAATTCTACTCTTTCTCCCCATCATCCCCCCCAACTGCCTCACCTCCATCATCCCCACCCCCTCCAAGAGTGCACTTTGGGACAGACTCATCTCCAATCCTATTTGCCCGCCCGGTTCGCCCGTTGCTACCGGAATTGAACCCGGGTTACATAGAGTACCTCCTTCCGGAATCCCCGAGGATATATTCGGACATAAGTCTAAAGGAGGTAAAGTCTTTGATTCTCAATCCTCAATTGACGCCGTAAGTATACAAACACCTTATAATGTACGCAAACTCCGCGGTAATGATCCCCCATATTCCACAATTTCAGATAGCTTCCCACCTTCCTCCTCTCATGAAAATCTTTCTTCAATGGTTTCTCCGAAACAAAGTTGTGGAAGAGACGGACGATCGGAGTCTCATGATGAATGTCAGGCCTTGGTTGGACCCAGCCCCACTCCTCCCGAGAATTCGAACAGTGGCACCTCTTAAACATGCTGCCGATAAGGGTCCAAGCGGAAAGCAACACCGATGCGGTGGTTCTAGTACAACTACATCAACCCATGAGACAAATGGGGGAGAAAAAACCCTCGCGAGGCCGAGATGGTAGTGTGGCCACATCGGAGAATGTGGACAAATCCCAAAACCGGATTAGAAGTCGATCCGTGGGCAACCGGAAACGAGGGGATCCTAAAGAGGATTCTCGATACCCCCAACCTATTCAAAAGAATTAAAGTGCTCTTTTGGAACGTTAGAGGCATAAGTCGTCCGTCTTTCCCCTCCAATTTCCGTTTGCTCACGCAACAACACTAGTCGTCGCTCATTGTGTTGGTCGAAACGTGGGTTTCGAAGCCTCAGACAACGTCTATTGTGGAAGGTTTGGGCATGGATTCCTAGTTTCTTGTTGAACCTGTCGGCTTTGCTGGGGGAATCCTTATCTTATGGAACTCCCATATTATCGAGTTCCAAATGATTGGAGAAGGTTCCCAAGGACTGCATGGCGTCGTTGATGTACGTAATAATAAAACTTCCTTTATTTTTTCGGTCATCTATGCTAGTCTTAAACTTTGCATGCGGAAATCACTTTGGAACGAATTACTTGATTTTTCTGTTGATATTAACAAACCTTGGTTAGTGCTAGGGGACTTTATTGATGTTCTAAATCAAGGGGGGAAATTAGGAGGGCGAAAAATTTCAAATTCTAGAGCTAGACTATATGCAGATACTATAAACAATTGCAACTTGATAGATATTGGTTTTGTTGGGCCTAAGTTTACTTGGACTAATAAACAAAACCATAATTGTAATCCCCCATAATTTTATGAATTTTATAAATATATTCTAATGTACATTTATATATATTTTAGTATTTAAATAATTTATTTCTTAGAATGTTGACTATTTGAAAGTCAAAAGGATTATTTAATGATTTTAAGTAATCAAATATTTTATTTAGTCATACTTTGAAAATTATTTGATAGTTTAAACATCTTTGAATTGTAGTGTAAAGGATTTTAAAATGGGTTAGAGGAACCCAACTCAACTCAAATACCCAATCATTAAATGATTATTAAAAGCCCAAACACATATCCCTAAGCCCACAAGGGGTTACCTATATAAACCCAACAAAACCCAAAATTTCCACACATTAAACACTCACCCTAAATTTTCTCTTCTCTCTCCTCCCCCACGGTTCTCTCTCTCTCTCTTTTTCTTCTCTTCTCTCGGCCAGTCACGTCGGCTGCCACCACCGCCGGACCGCCGGCCAGCAGCAGCAGATGCTCACACTGGCGGCAACCGCCTCTCTCTCTCTCGGCCGTGCTTCCCCTCCTTCCTCTCTTTGGTTTATTTCTCTTCCTCCTCTATTTTATTTAATGTTAAGTTTATGTTTTTTAAGGATTGATTTAATGATTTCATGATTAAAGTTTATAGTTTGATGATTTAAATATAAATTTCAGATTATGTAATTTTTATAATAAAGTAATTAAATTTCAGATTTATTAATTATGTTTAAACTAGGGTTTCAAGTATCAAAGCATGGATTTTTAGGGTTTTATGAGTTAGAAATTATATTACTATATTATAGTTTATGAAAATTGAACACTCTTATGTGTATGATTATGTTTAAGCATGTTTCAAAGGGTTTTAAACACATTATAAGTTGCTGGAATTTTTATTAGTATGCTTATGATGGAGTTTTAATTGTCAAAAGTATGGGTTTTTGAGAGTTTTAAATGACTAGTATGGTAGTACTATACTAGGAGACATTAATAGTTGAAGTGTTAATGATTAAAAAGGATTTTAAACACTTTTAAAGATGGTTTAAAATATTTTAAAGTTGCTGGAATTATATTTGAGTATTGATTAGTGGTTGTATTGATATTTGGTAGACAGAGAATTCTCTTTAGGCGACTTTTAAGGTTGTTAAAGTGGCCTCGCATATTACACAAGGTACGTACATACCTATGTGTTGGTAGACTAGTATCATGTCCTAAGATTAGGATTGATGTAGTATCATATATAGGGAACTACGTATAGTTCATATGTGATTTATATTCAAATGGAATTGTATGTTTTATGTCGTTGTGTGAAGCATGTTGCTTATGTTGGTTATACTATGTTTGTATGGATCATTGATGCAAGCATATGGGATTGGGGACTTTATTTTATTAATTCACATGAGGGATTAATAATTATGTTGTTATTGGATCATAAATTGGATCATGTTGTTCCCTTTGGATTATTTTATTTACTTTATGAGGACCGATGGCCTTATTTGGTAAGTTAGTTATGCACCTATGAAAGGTTGGTTGATTGTTGACTTAGATCAACAAATAAATAATGGTTATGGAACTAATAATGGATTTATTCTTGGATTGTTAAGCTGTTGATCACCTTACCTAATCCTAAGATAAAAATGGAAGTATCATGTATCCTTGATGGTCATATTGTTTGTCTTACTTTGTGAGTCATAACAAGTAAATAATTTAATAATCACTTAATTAAGTGGAAAGTGAATAGCAATAAGCATTCGACTTGTGCATGTCTGAAGTGTTGGACTAGTATGAGTTGGAGTACATGGTGGTAGCCCATGGCTTTTCTTGGGACCAGATTGATCACCGTGTCCTAATTTATTTAATTAGTACCTCGATATAGTTGGTCATGGGAGTACGGAGTCGCGCCCGTACTTCGTCTTCTAAATTGAAGACTCGGTTTAGTTTGGACAACTCTTTCCATTGCCTATTCAATCTAAATTTGATTAGCTTATTAGTTGTGGAGTCAAATTCAGTAAAGTTAGTTTGTCATGTTATTATATTATTGTTTAACTTTGCTTAAATGTTCATTTGTATCATGTTAGGATTTATTTATTATTATGTAGTACTCAGCTTTGCTGATTACGTGCTTTTTGTGTGTATGTCGATCATGATTGTGCCTTATTGATCCTGTGATGACCCATTTGGTGAACAGTCTCTCAGGATCAATAGTGCATCATCCATTTCGAGTTTGAAGATGATGCATCATGGGTTCGGGATTCGTGGAGAGCTTGTGTTAGCTTAATACTTTAGTTTACTTTTAATTATGGTTTGAGTTTGACTTTATGTTGGTTTGACTTTTAGTTTGGTTTTGGAGTTGACTTATGGTTGACTAAGTTATTGTTTTCAAAGTTATTTATTATTTTCCGCTGCAAAATTCTGAATAAGCCGATACGTTATCACACGGGCGATAATACTTTGATAATTCTCTAAGTTTTATATTAAAAAGGTATTTTGAAAAATAGAGGATTGTCAGAGTGTTACAATAACCCGATTTATGAAAGACTTGATAGAGGATGGGCGAATGTGGAATGGTTAAATGCTTTTCCTAATTATAGTTTATGGCACCTTCCTAGGATCACGTTGGATCACTGTCCCATTTTGGTTAACTTAGAAAACCCTAAAAGATGGGAAGGCCCTAAACCTTTCCGGTTCGAACCCATGTGGATTCTTGATGCTAGATATATGAGTGTTGTTAGGGAGGCCTGGCCTAGGACCAATCTCGCTCTTAGCAGGAAGATAGATTTTACTCGAGAGGCCTTTATAGACTGGAACTATAATTGCTTTGGGAATGTGTATACTAGGAAGAAGAACATTTTAGTTAGACTAAAAGGTACTCAATCTCATCTCCAAAACTTCCCGCGATCCTTATTTCACCAAAACTTAGAAAAAAAAACCTTCAAGATGAGATTCTGTGTATTCTTGACCAGCAAGAGCTTTTATGGAGATCAAAGAGCAAAATGGAGAGAATAGGGGAGGGGGATAGGAACACGAGATATTTCCATAGAAGTGTGACCATTATTAGAAGAGCTTCTAATAGATTATGTGTCTTAGAGATGAGGTAGGCAACGACATCTTTGAGACTTATGGTATCAAGAGCCATATCCTTCAGTTCTACAAGAACCTGTACTCTTCGGAGCAAATTTCCTGTCCTATGTCGAAACCTATGCTTGATGAAGGCCTCAACCTTAAAGACATTCAGTATACCCCGTTAAATGACGAGATCCGTCGTGCTTTGTTTGAGATGAAACCCCTTAAAGCCCTGGGTCCGGATGGTTTCCACCCTATATTTTTTCAAAAGGCCTGGGAGACTATTGGAGGTGAAATCTGTGAGTCGATTCGTAATTGGTTTAGGAAGGGTTGGATTCCGGACAATTTAAATGAAGCTCTCATTTGCCTGATCCCTAAGCAGCCATCCCCCGAGACAATTAAGCAGTTTCGACCCATTAGCCTATGTAATACGTTATACAAACTTGTTACAAGAATCTTGGTGAAGAGGCTTAAACCCTTGATTCCCTCCTGGATATCGAAGTACCAGAATAGTTTTATTAAGGGAAGGAGGGCGGACATGAATCTAGTTGTAGCGTCTAAAATCCTTCACTCTATGAATAAGAAAAAAGGAAAATGGGGTTGGTTTGCTCTTAAAATTGACCTAGAAAAGGCCTATGATAGAGTGAAATTTGTTAGAGATTGTCTCCTCGGATTGTCGCCTTAGCCTCCCCTCTATTGATTTCATCATGAACCGTGTATCTTCCGCTTCCTCAACCGTGCTTATAAATGGTAGGAAAACCGAAACTTTTGTCATTCTCGGGGCCTCCGTCGGGGAGATCCCATGTCCCCTTACCTTTTTAATATTTGTCTCGAAGCGCTCTCTAAGGCCATTTTGAATAGTTGTGAGGGGAAGGAGTGAACCCCGTTCTGGGTTGGTCGTAAGAAAGTGCCCATATCCCACCTCTTAGTTGTAGATGACCTTCTCCCCGTTGGTCGGGTGGATGAGAATACTGCCTTTCTTTGTTCGCCAAACTCTTGAGAACTTTTGCAAAGCGTCCGGTCATAAAGTAAATGAACTCAAAAGTAAGCTTATCTTTTCTCCCAATACATCCGCTAAACATAAGTCGCTTTTCCAACAGACCATTAATGTTGAGGAGAATGAGAGTTTAGGTTCCTACCTTGGCCTTCCTATCTCCCACAAAATACCTACTAGGACACAAGTTCAATTCGTGGTTGATAAGGTGCGTCAGAAATTGGTTATGTGGAAGACAAAATTTTTGACGAAAGCAGGTCATCTTTGTCTAATTAAACCTACCTTGTCCACTATCCTAGCATACTATATGTAGGCTTCTTTCCTCCCAGCTGCTACCCATAAAGACCTGGACTGCATCTGTAATAATTTCCTTTGGGGGGATTATCATGGGAACAAAAATATCCATTTAGTGGGAAAGGATAAGACCTTTGTCCCCAAGGAAAGTGGGGGTTGGGGATTCGAGCCCAGCAGCTCATTAATCAAGCCTACATGACGAAGCTAGGATGGAAAGCCTCTCAGGGTACCCCTAATCTGGCTCAGGACTGCATTAGATTAAAGTATATCCATAAGGACCATGCGACTAAATTTAAGAATGGTTCTCACATTTGGAAAAACATTGGGCGGGGGCCGGGTGGGACTTTTTGGAGTGCATAGCTCCCGGAGTCTGGGTAATGGTCATAGTATCAGGTTTTGGGTTGCTAATTGGTTGGGCATGGGTCCTATAAGAGAATTCATTTAGGGGTCGTTAGTAGAATTTGAATGTGATATGAAGGTTAATGAGGTTATTGTACGGGGTAAATGGGACTTTAGTAACCTCTCTTGCTAGTTGCGGGAGTATGTCTTAGATTGGATTTGTAGCAACCCTCCCCCAGATGGGTCCCAGGAAGATCTTCTCGTGTCCAATTTTGTTACCCACAAGGGCTTCTCGTTAGTTCAAGCTTACAAGGCTCTTATCTCGTTGCCCGTAGTTGATACTGATTGGTTTTGAAAGCACAAAATGGAGCCCAAACTTAAGTTATTCTTTTGGATTCTTTGGTGGGACCGCATCCCTCACAAAGCCCTTCTAGCCATTCATCATATCGCCCCGGATTCGACCTGTCCTAGATGTAACCACCCTTTTGAGAATTCCTGTCATGTAATCAAGGAATGTCCTTAAGTCAGTAAGTTATGGTCCGTCGCTATGCCCCATATGTGTGCTCAAGTAAATTTCCCTTCTTGGCTTAGGTATAATTTGGAGTCATACTTTCATTTTAATGGGATCGATTGGGGAGTGGTCTTCCCCTAATTATGCCACGAGCTGTGGAAAGACCGGAATAATGTCTCCTTTCATAAATCCAAACCTGCCATTACTTCTCTCATTATCCAAAAGGTGCTTAATCTTGCTAAGGAATGGCTTAGCAGCTTGAAAACCCATGCTTTTGGTGTGGGGAGTATTGCCCCGACTTTTAACCCAGACCCCGGTCAGATTCTCATCCATGTAGATGCTTCTTTCTCTAGTAGCCCCGATCCTATAGGCCTTGGGGGGGTGGTCCGTGAGCCCAGTGGGAGGTGGATCCTAGGCTATGATAGAAAATACTTTGCGATTGATATTCTCATGTCCGAAATCTTGGCTATTTATCATGGGTTATGTGTTGCGTTAAGTCATAAGTTTACTAAAGCTACGTTATATTCTGATTGTCGAGTTGCTATAGACATGCTTTGTGCCTATGAAGGAAATGCTAACAAATATTCAAGTATCTTAAACCATTGCAGAAAGTTATGGAAGCAAACTCCGGAAGTGAAGATTGAGCATTGTGTTAGAGAGTATAACAAGATGGTAGATGCTTTAGCCAAACATGGAAGGATTACGGATAGATATTTATGTAACGGATTGTAAGGATCTTTTTAATATGGTAATTTAATTTCGGTTGCGTTGATCACCAAAAAAAAAAGTTAAGTGAATTAAATTTTGTTAATCAAGTCGGTTTCAAGTTAGATGAATTTGATTTCAGTAGAGGTTAATTTTTGGGTCATTTT
Organism: Beta corolliflora; assembly: GCA_947648045.1. NCBI lineage: Eukaryota > Viridiplantae > Streptophyta > Magnoliopsida > Caryophyllales > Amaranthaceae > Beta > Beta corolliflora. The sequence continues at coordinate 81,080 of CANSZD010003679.1, read as the reverse complement.
GAGCTAAATCAAATTTCCTTAATATAGCTTATTTTTTAATTATATATGCCAACTATACTTCAGCCTAATTTGCAACCGTAGTTTTTAGTTATTCATTATTTCACTTGTGGGATTAGGCGTTTACGTTGGTAGTTCATATATTTTGAGTGCATCTTGGATGCAACATGTTGCACCACAATTTATTGTGTAACAAAATCTCACATTTACACTAATATAACTGTTTCATGTCATTATAAAAATCTTTCATGTCATTATTGGTGTGTCTTTTATCATTTCTCAGTAAACTTGTATCATTTTCCACTATCTCGTTATCATTTGTCAACTCTTGATATATCTTATCATTGTTACACAAACTGATGTCATTTATAACAAAAATGATACCATTATTACTTACTTTTATGTCATTGTTCATCAAACTTATATCATTTTCCCTTTTTTCATTATCATTTTTCAATTCTTTATATACCCTATCATTATTACATAAATTAAACTAATATCATTTATAATAAAAATTTGATATTCTTGTTCACTTTTATGTCATTTGTCAACAAACTTATATCATTATCCTTATTTGATTATCATTCTCAACTCTTTATATACCTTATCCTTATTACATAAACTAATATCATTTATAAGAGAAATGACAGGATAAATGATGGACTCTAGGAATGCTCCAGTTTCTTGGAATACTTTTTATAATCCTAAGACAGCAGGTGGATGGAACTTAATTAACATGGTTAATTGGAATAAAGCTGCTACTTGATGTGGTGGGGAATTGGAAAATCATCAACTCTTTACTTCAAGGAGATGTGCAGAAAGTGGAGTGGAGAAGAATGATTTGCAACAATAAAGCAAGTCCTAAAAGCAAGTTTATGCTTTGGTTAGCCATCCAAAATCGTATGGCCACTACTGACAGAATCAGTAGATGGAATATCAATTGTAGCTTACAGTGCTGTCTCTGTGCTGATGATAATGAATCAGACTCAGTACATCATATGTTCTTTGATTGTGCTTATTCAGCTGAAGTCTGGAGGGGTTTACTGCAGCAAATTGGTATAAACAGAAGAGCCTTCCAGTTTGAGGCATAATGCAGAATGGGTAGTAGGAAAGCTCATGGGAGAAGTATTAGCTCAAGAGTCTATGTTATGATGTTTTCTGAAGCTCTTCATGCTATCTAGAGTTAGAGAAATAGTAAAATTTTCTCAAATACTTGCATTGATTCTCTGAAGAAAGTTATCTTTCAGGTTGCTTGCAATTGTAATGAGAAGGAGAGAAGCATACTAGTTTAGTAGAGTATTGTTATGGGTTGTTGCTCTTGTTTGTTTTGGCTTGCTGTGGATCAGTTGTTTGTTTATTCCTAGTGATAGGTTGTAATTAAAACACCATTTTTTGGTTATCAATAATTACTTTGAATTGCTAAAAAACAGATATCATAATTACTCACTTTTATGTTATCTTTCAGCAAACTTGTATCATTTTCCTCTATCTCATTATTATTTGTCAACTCTTTATATACCTGATCATTATTATATAAACTGATACTCCCTCCGTCCTAAAAAGGTGTTTTCATTTCTCATTTTTCACGGAAATTAAGGAAGTGGATTTGGTTTTATAGATGTGCATTTAACAATAAACTTTTTGGAAATTTCTAATTTTCGGAACAACAAAAATACAAAAAACATTTAATAATGCTTGGAATGTCATGCTGAATAAATGAGGATTTATTGGAAGTTGTTAAAAAAAAAGAAAATGAAAATTATAATTAAATATGGGCATAAATGTCAATTCATGGTGAATGAGAATTAGATATGAGCATAAGCTTTCAAATAAATGCTAAAAGTAGAAATATTAGAAATGAGAACATCTTTTTGGGACACCTAATAGCCAATTGGAAAATGTCGACATCATTTTGATACGGAGGGAGTATCATTTATAAGAGAATAATATCATTATTACTTATTTTTATGTCATTTTCCAAAGAAACTTCAGATCATTATTATCTCTTTCTCACCCTCCCCAACCCACAATCTAGATTTTTCCAAATTTGACATCCAAACCCTAAATCCTACCATACTTACCTAAAATCAACAAAATAAAAACATAAACTACAGGCATCGAAAACCTTTTGTATAAGCATTTTAACTTTGAGTTTGTTTCGAATTTGAGTGTTCCCTTATTACTTTGAGTGTGTCTTGAGTAGTAAGATTAGGATATTGAGTGAGTCTTATCTTTGACCTTAAACCCCAAAACTTTGAGTAAGTTCTTGAGTTTTGGTTATCTATCCATTGTTTCGAGTTTCCAAGTGGTTCAATGAGCATTCTAATTCCTTTAAGTTTAAGATCATCATTTTTACTTGGGAAGAACACGCTTACATCATCTGGTATCACTATCTGAAACCATACCTAGAAGTGGCGGTGTGGTTGTAGGCTGCGAGGTGGAGGAGGCGACGGAACACCTCTGGGAACTTGAATCTGAATGGTAGCACCTTCCCTAACCCAAATCAACCATGGATTCTTGCGAAATTCTTGATTATCCATCATTGAAGCTACTGTTGTTGTCCGACATTGAAGCTATTACTGTTGCTCAAGATATTGTTGTTGTTTTCGCCATTGAAGTTGCATTAGAGAGGCGGCTCTCTCCTTCATTGTCTGCCACTGGAGCTAGAACAAGTTCTCTGACACTGAGCAAAAAGCGCACAAACTTCGAATGTTTGAAGAACTTACCAGGAAATTAAGCAATCCAGATGAACGAACAACAAATTGTGAGAAAATTCCGAACAAAAAACGAATTCAAAGTAATTGTTCATGTTTCAACAACAAGATCAAGTTCCAGAATTGAACAGCGAGATTAAACGAACGAAATTATAGGTTGAATAGTTATCCAGGAATTGAAACAGATTATGCGATTCAATTTGGGAAAAATTTGAACTTATAGTTTAGAAAATATTTTAAAAATCAAACCATAAAAGCTATTCAATTCGTGAGAAATTGAAGCATAATTTGAGCGACAAATGTAGATCTTGTAGGTTTCGGCGTTCTTCTTCGATCTCTTCTTCTTCTTTCCTCCAGCTTTGGCTTCTTTTGGCGCCATTGATGACATGAGAGAGAAAGCTTGGATGTTTTTGAGGCATTTTAGTCTTTTTGGGATGCAAATATAGTTGGATCAGATGTTACGCCATAACTTATAATGTAACAGATACAACCAAGAAATTCTGATATATTTTTTTGAGTTTACTCTTAACTAGGGTTGTGCAAAGATTCTGGTCCGGTCCTCGGTCCATAAAAAATGCCGATTCCGGTTTTCCGGTCCAGTCCGATCCAAACCCGAAAATTTCCGGTCCGGACCCGTGGACCGGAATTTCTGATTTTATAGTAAAAAAAAGTTTATATGTTAAAAAAGTTTAAAAGGTAGAAAGTTAGAAAATTAGAAACCTACTATTTATTACCTTTAGAAATATTGTTATTAAGATTATTAAATTTTAATGTATCTAATTTATAAATATGTTTAAATAAAAAAAATTTGTTTTAAAAAAATATAGATTCCGGTCCAACAGGTACAAAATCGGACCGGACCGAATTTGTCCAGTCCAAAATTTTTCCAGATTCCGATCCACCGGTCCAGTCGGTTTCGGTCCGGTCCCGGACCGGTGAACACCCCTAAGAGTCTTATCATTAGCTGTTTATAAATATATGTTTATTAGTTATCGGCTCTTAGTTGTACTATGTAAATTGATCATCTTTTTAGATAACACAAATTATTAGAATAAGCGGTCTAATTTTGACATAAAATTAGACAAACTCAAACCTACATTCTTCTAACAAGTCCATTCATCTCACTCTAACCCAACACTATCCCTAGACATTTCACGCCAAGTTAGTCGTCCCTTCTCTTCTCCTTTCTTTGTTTCCCTTTGAATCTCGAACTACAACGAACAATTTTATAAACTATCACGCCAGCCTTACCAAATGGTTTAAACTAGTCACTAAAGGGATTAAACGAGTCACTAAATGGATTAAAGAATGTGAGAACTAAATGGATTAAGTTGGTCACTAAATAGATTAAACCCGGCCACTAAATAGTTTAAACTAGTCACTTTATTCAGAAAGATCTTATGTTCTCTTCTTAATATTGGGTTTGGGACGTTGCCTAATTTTAAATTAAAAGTTGACGGCCTCTTACAAGACCAATTGTTTAGATAATAGGGTAAAATCATCATTCCATAAAACTACTCAAACTTATAATTCATTATATACATCTGATGTATATTTCAATATACCTTTTATTTCTAGGTACACTCAAGGTGTATAATATAACAATCACTTTGAATCAAACTAACTAGTTTATTTTTAGTGCCTCGAAAACAAGTTACTAAGAGCTCGAACCATTTTTTTTAATGTTCCACTTTGACTTTATATTCATATCTTCTACTTTGACTATATTTTTCTTTTACTAATATATAAAATCTAATACTATGATGTATACTGTTGTAGGATTTGCATTTATGTATATTTTCCAAGTATTTAAGTTTCATAATTTTAACTAATAAAGAATGATACACCTCGGAACGACATTGGCCTAGCCATTGATTGCTAAATGTATAGATAACCTTATTATCAATATTTACTACGAAAAATCTCAATTTTCATGGAAGCTCCATTCGATTATTGGATGATATATGATTGCTCCTTCAAACTTGGAGATGGTCAATGCCTCTCGGATCTATAGATAACCCATTTATGCTTTAGACTACCAAGTTTATTTTTGACGATCCTAACTTTTTCTGATAAAGCTGGCAAAAATCGACCCAACTCACTAACCCAACCCAATAATAATGAATTGGGTCAAAATTTTCAACCTGTTTAATTAAATAGGTCGACCCAACCCAACCCGTTTAATTAATGGGTTGCGTCAGGTTGAAATTTCCAACGTGAAACCAACCCATCTAACCCGTTTACTTAGATAGGTCAGGTTTGGGTTGAGTTGACCCATAAACCCGATTATCTTTCCAACCAAAAAACCAATTTTCCAAGTTAAATGAAAAATAAAAAGGGTTGTATTGTATTTGGATTTGTCTTCTTGTTATGTATGGACTCTTTGTACTTCGAAGTTCTTAGAATGTGAAGTACTTGTTGGAAGTAAAGATGGAAAACGGGGAAAAAAGGGGCGCCCGATGGGATCGGACGGAGGCCGCCCGATCGGGCGGGCGTCTCGTAGTTCGCTGTTTCTGCCCGATCGAGCGGAGTTCGCCCGGTCGGGCGTCCTGTGAAGCTTTGGCCTTTTTCGTCTCGGGCCCGATCGGGCGGGGCTCGTCCGACCCGATCGGGCGGATGCCTAAAGTCGCCTTTTTCCCGGATTTTAATTACTTCCTTGGATGCTTTGTGTAACCTCCTTTTTAATTACGTGGTTAAGGATGGTTTTCATCCTTATGATGGTAATTTATGTTACTCCATTATTCCTCTTGATTATGGGAGTTTCAATTCTTCATCTTCATGAGTTTAGGTGGATTTATTTTATCATTGGATTCCTTGGAGTCCTTTGATTGCTTTTGGGATGTTACTTCTTCTTCTCTACTCTTATAAATATTTTTCATTTTTCTGATTTTGAAATATATCTTTTTTCTCTTTCTTCTTCCTTTCTTCATCTCTTTTGGGCATAAGTTCTAGTAACTTCATCTCACACCCAAGAGTGCAATTGAGAGTTGTGTAAACCTTAGGGAACGAATCGGTGAGTACAATTGTGCACCCCGGTTGCACCGAATCTCGTTTTCAAGGCAGTGGTTTGTTTACCACGGCACAACAAGTTCTTATTGTTTGTTCATATCTTGTTCTTCATTCTAGCCTTGAAAACCTTTAAATACAACAGTACTTAAGTAATTACTAATCCTGTCGCCGTTAATGGAAATTGGAAATTGCTATTAAAAAGATTTGCGGGTCGATTTCAGGTTGGCGCATGCATTTATTATCAAGTTGGGTTGGGTTGAGAATTCCAACTTGTTTAACTAAATATATAGGTTTGGTTGTGTTGAGAATCTCAACTCGTTTACGTAAACGGGTCGGCCCAAACCCAACCCGGGGTCGACCCATTGCCAACCCTACTTTTTCATATATATTTCTTTCCAAAAAAAATGTTGTAAATGAAATCAATGTTTAGCACTGGTACCGCTTTACAAGACATCGAATAAGTTAGTCGTCATCCACTCTATCGGTGCTAATAATAGTTGCATATCAATGTATCTTTTTAGAATGTCTCTAAGTATAAGCGCAAAAAAAGAATGTCTCTAAGTTTCACATTTCACATTTCATAAACCAAATTTACGAACTTCCATGGATTTTTTCCTTAATGAAATAAAGAATTCCCTTCATTTCCAATTTGTCTTAGTATACTTTATTAATTTTGGCGAAATTAGTATATATAGTTTACTTCCTCTGTTTCTAAATAAACGTTATCCAATCCACTACTTTGTTCCTTAATATCTTAATTAGTATATATAGTTTACTTCCTCTGTTTTCAAATAAACGTTATCCAATCCACTACTTTGTTCCTTAATATCTATAATTATGTATAAGTAAAACTTATAAAAAGTTATACTTCATCCATTCTTTTAAGGATGTAATATTTGCATAATAACCCTATTCATCTATCAATCTTATCTCATATTCTCTCGCAAATGTATAAGAAAAATATAGTCAAGTGATATCTTATTTGATTCGTCTTTATCTATATTTTCATAATATAAACTTTTTATAATTTTTATTTATACGAGTCAAATATATTAAGGATGAAAGTTGTGTATTTGATAGCGTGTAACAGACAAATGTCGCATCCTTTCAAAAAGGAGGAAGTATTATGAATATAATATGCATTGAGACGAATCAAATAAGACAACACTTGACTATATTTTTTCTTTATACATTTGTGGAAGAATATGAGATAATGTTATAGATGAAAAGTGAAAGCTATGCAAATGTTGCATCTTTTAGAATCGAATGAAGTACATATAATTTCCCTTCCTATTAAAAACATCAGAATTTTTTCTCTAAATAATGTCAAAGGGAGTATTAACTCCTCCTATGCGCTGAATTTGAAATTAAGTTAAGTCGCTACTAGTGGTAGCGGTTTACGAGGTAAAACCGCTACTTGGTATAACGGTTTTTACCGGTAAATGGCCACTGAGGAAAACACAGAAAATGCACGCCACACAGTAGCTGTGAGTTCCGCTCACTTGGCGTGCGTGGCGCGCGCAAAAACATGCGCCCAACGCAAGCCTGCTGCGCGCCGCGCACGCTATGTGCGCGGGACACACAACTACTGTGTGGCGTGCATTTTCTCCTTTTCTCTTTGCGTTGCTTCTGTTCTGTAATTGAACCGCTACTCTCAGTAGTGGTTGATATGCGTGTCTTATAGCTTGTCTTAGTGACACAATATAACCGCTATTTGAAGTAGCGGTCAACTTCGTTGAAATAATATTGGTATTAACCGCTACTTGGAGTAGCAGTTTTATTAAAAAACCAAAATTCTGGCGTGCTGTCCTACATGGACGGTATCCATGAAATTAATTTCAAGTTCAGCGCATAGGAGGAATTAATTTCAAGTTCGAGAAAAAAATTCAAAAACATCACCAAAAAATAGAAAATTCCGTAAAAATTTCCAACAAATTTTTATGTTTAGGCGTCGTCGTTTCACTTACGTCAATATTTCTCTTTTGGTGGGAAAATCCTTAAACCCCTTCTGCCAATTCCTCTCTTTTTAGGGTTTAAGTTTAAGCCCCCCCAAAATCCCACTTGTAACTCTCATATTTCCCTCAAAATTTCTTGACAAATCCCCTGAAAATGGCTACTAAATTCATGTTTTCTAGAATTTCTGCAGCTAAAATCGACGCTTCCTCCCAATTCTTAAACCGTCTGATTCAATTCCCTACTTCTTCAACTCCATTGTCATACCATTTCCTTAGATATATTCACACTTCATTTCTTGAAAATGCATATAACAAAAAACCCAGAAATTATTCAAGGAGTATGGCATCAATCCCTGATTATAATCTTCAGGATTCCGCTTTCGGTGTCGATTCCCGCGTTCCTGCTACTATTATCACTGGCTTTCTTGGCTCTGGCAAGGTTTATTTATTTCTCTCTACTCATCAATATAATTTAAGTTTGCTTTCTTAACAGTTAGTAGTAAAATATTTGAATATGTTAGTAAAAAGTTTAGATTCTTCATTAAGCAAAGACATTGACTTGCTTGATTAATGATTATTCTCTTAATTATGTGATTTTTAGTTTAATTGAATGATTTATGCTTTGATTGTGGAATTCATGAATGAATGTGAAAGAGTGCAATATGTTCTAGGGTTTTTCTATTTACAAGTCCCCATTCAAAAAAAAAATTGATGCTGTTACTTTGTTTCATATGAGTAAAATATTGTTTTGCTTTGTGTTGATTTGGCAGACAACTCTGCTGAATTATATTCTGACTTCTCAACACGGAAAACGCATCGCGGTCATAGAAAATGAGGTATTAATCATCCATATCTCTTGAGCTAAGCGCTCCTTCTTACAGATTTTGTAGGGAAACTACTTGACACATGTCATCTCAGAAATAGGTAGTTCGTTTTTTCGATAAGAAATATAGTATTGCAATGACCACCAAAGAATTCATCGTATAGATTAATTCGCCTAATATTGCAATGACCAAGAAAGAATTCATCCTATCGATTAATTCGCCTAATATTGCAGTGACCAATAAAGCTTTTATCCTATTATCTCATCATGTTGCTGAGCAACCTTTTTTTCTTTGTGCCTAGAAGCCTTTATAGGAACTACATTTCAAATTTAAAATATGGACAAACTTTTGATATGAAAGCCATTACAACATTTTTTAATTAATAATGATTGAAACAAAAAAAAGTTCTGGAGACTAGATTACTATTTGGTGAGTCTCTATCAAATGACCACCGGTGGTATATTTGAAATGTTTTATTATGGTCATGCTATTCTGATAGGTAACTCATGTTTTCTTCATTCAGTTTGGGGAGGTAGATATTGATGGTTCTTTGGTTGCTAGCCATGCATCTTCTAACGAAGACATTGTTATGGTTAATAATGGCTGTTTGTGCTGTACTGTACGTGGAGATTTAGTTAAAATGCTGCTGGAGTTGGTTGAGCAGAGGCGTGACAAATTTGATCACATAATCATTGAGACAACAGGTACTTTAAGCTTGCCTTTAGTTTTTGGTGGTAGTAGGGGTGTAAGTGGATTGGCCTGGATTGGACTTTGTCAAATCCAAATCCAGTCCGAAGTTTTTTGGACTCGAGAAATAGAATCCAAATTCGATCCAAACTTTTTTTTGAATCCAGTCTAGTGCGAAACTTTTTTCTTGAGTCCGAATTCAGTCCAATCCAATTAATATAATTTATTTTTCCGATTTAGGTTCACAATATTTTCTCATAATCGAATCATTAAAATTTGAAAAATTTGACTCACTACCTCTATTTCACAAAATAATTTACATACATCTTTATAGTCTTATAAAATGCAAATTGCACAATACAAAAGGTGCCAAAAGGGTTAAAGTAACTTTTGCCTTTTCAGTGCTCACTTTGGACTTTTGAAGAGTAAGTGAAAATTGTGTTGCCAGGTAAAAGAATTTAGAGCGAGAATGTTTACAAGTCCAAAATTTCAACAAATATGTTAAAGAAACTTTTTTAAATATACATTATATATATATATATATATATATATATTATAAGCTAAAATATTTTTTGGACTGGATTGGACTTATTGAACCCCAAAGGGGTGAGTCCAAATCCAGTCCGTAAATATTTGGACTCGAAAATTTGAGTTGAGTCAGTCCAGTCCAATCCAACAAGTTTGGACTGGACTGGATTGGACTCTGGACTTTTCGCAGTCCACTTACACCCCTAGGTGTTAGCACTGCATGCCCTGTTTTGTGACATGTATGATTAAGTTCTATAAGTATTAGGATTTAACAAATTATAGTTTCAGTTTATGCCTTAACATTACAATGGTAAGGGCTCCCTCTGTCATTCAGTCACGTTTTGCAAACATGAATCAAGCCACAAATGCCGAGAGCCTTCTCATGAGGACCTTTGGTGGCTTATATATGCTTACATGGATGCCTTCTCAGCATTTTCAGATCCAAAAGTTGCAAAGTGTGTTATGTGTGAGTGATGGCGTTTATGACTTATCATCTCTTTAAACAGGGCTTGCGAAACCAGGACCTGTAATTGAGACATTTTGTAGTGATGAGATGCTATCACGTCATGTAAAACTTGATGGAGTTGTAACATTGGTGGATTCTAAACATGCCATGAAGCATTTGAATGAAGTTAAACCAAGATTTGTTGTGAATGAGTCAGTAGAACAAGTTGCTTATGCAGACAGAATCATTATAAATAAGGTACGTCATGAGGCTTTGCTACATGTTTACTGTTTAGTAGCTACTGTATTCTTATGCCACATTTCTTTTCAAAAACTGTAACTGTGTTGCAGACAGATCTGGTCACTGAGGCTGACTTGGAAGTATTAACAAAGAGAATCAGTGTAAGATTTCTTATATGCATTCTCATTGTTTAGTGTCCTTCAGAGAGAGAACTTGTTTTCCTTCTTAATTGTTAACATTGCTTCATCCACAAGTTTCTCAAGGAACTTTTAGTCTTCGCAAGCATGCTTCTGTAGATGATGCAAGGTGAACTCACCCCAAAATAATTTCTGGTGCTTTGCTGGAATTTTTAAGGCCCTTTTAGTCTTTGATTGTATCACATATCTTTTGTAATTGATTGCTGAGGGTATTGGGTTTTTGATTTGATGCCCTCTTTCTGGAAACTTGTATGGAGATACTCTATCTATGATCTTTCTTTTGCCTCTTTGCAGCATATAAATGGGATGGCACAGATAAAGCAAGCAAAATATGGAGTTGTTGACATTGACTTCGTTTTGGGAGTAGGTGGATATGATCTTGACAGGTAAGATTTTGTTGTTTGCCAACAGTGATCTTGAAGATTTATGACTCAAAAGTTGTAACTGCAGGCTTAATATTGCTTATATCTAGTCAATCTAAGCAAACAGAGTGATATTTTGTCCACCTTGGATTTCACAGGGTTGAATCTGCTGTTCGATCAAATGATTCACAATGTACTAGTCATGAACATAAAGATGACCATGGTGAGAAACTCATTTTGTTTTTTCGTCTTGCATTAAGTTCTGTCATTAGTCTATCTGTTTCGGCTATAATGGAAGCTGGTCTATCATAGCAACTCGTGACTTATGATTCAAAGATGCTGTTTGATGCGTAACTGATGCAGGGACGGGGTGATATACCAGTTCCTTGACTAACAAACAAAAATTTAAATACAGAAAGATCCGGGGGTTTTTGTGTTTATTTGCATTAAGAAATGTAAAATAAAAGGGTCGGATATGATTAGTTCTAAGCACCCTTCACCTAAAACATAGATGATCTCTGAAGCTTACAAACCTCTTTTTCTACATTATTGGTTTTGGGTAAAAATATTGGGATGAGGCTGTGTAATGAACTGACATAGCTTGGATTAGATTTAAGAAACTGATATGAAATAAGATGAACTTTGATTGATAATTTCTGGAGAATAGTAAAATAAGATGATAACTACAAGCTTTTGAGAGGCTTGTTCTCTCCCATTGAACTCTTACTAGTTCACCCAAAATACTACTCAATATTCAACATATTTTCTCTCTCCCTAATGTCCTCTGTTTATAGAGTTACTTCCCTTCTAACCTTCTAACTTATTTCTTAAGCTACTATTAACACTAACTAATTGTGCCATACCAAGAGTACTCCTCTCCTTAGGTTGATTCACTACAGGCTGTTGATATCTGAATCACCATTAGGAACACTAGAGTTCTCAATTTTTGGGAAGCCGCTAAAACATAGATTTGTATCACAAATTAATAATAGCTGCACTTTGTCACTAATGTTCACTACTACAGTTGGACATGGGTATGTCTCTTGGTGTCAAAATTGACCATTTTTATAGAATTGCGTGTTTTTATTGTTCAATATGAGGTGTCAATCCCTTTTAAAAAATAAAAAAGAGCCATCAAGTGTCCTTATTTTGACAATTTTTATAGAATTGCGTGTTTTTATTGTTCAATATGAGGTGTCAATCCCTTTAAAAAAATAAAAAAGAGCCATCAAGTGTCCTTACCCATTTCAGAGCGTTATGCATCCAACATGGGTACTTGAGATGAAATAATGTATATGAGAAACATAGCAGTTGTATTATAACTGCATTAGGACTAATGGGGCAGGCTAAGTATGTCTAATGCTACTGAGAGACAATTTATCACTTTTCAAGCCAAGGAAGTCAAATTAGCGTTTTCACTTGTATCTTTGCACCTTCTCTCAAAAGGAATTGTTCTTTTTTTCTTTTTTCATATGTTTTTCTCTCCTATGCTATATATACTTGTGCTGTTTCTTCATGGTGCTGCTATAAACAATCTAAGTGTAATAACAAGTGCAATAATAATCGCCTGCCTTTTCCCTCTCTGTTGTGTTAGCAGAACATCACAAAGGCCATCATCATGATCATGATCACGATCACGTCCATGATTCTGCTGTGTCAAGTGTCAGCATTGTTTCGGAAGGAACTATTGATCTTGATGAGGTAATGAGTACTGCTATTGATGCTAAAAAGCATCTTCCTTTGATGTTAATGATTAAAGCGAAATGAAAGTTATGCAAAGACGTTGAAGAGCTAAATTTATGATTCCCCCTTAACTACTTTTTCATAATAACACATAAAACTCGTGATTATTGGAGATGCCTTTTTTATGCCAAGTATGGTGAACTCCGATCACCTGAGTCAACACAAACACCCAAGCAACTAATCCAACACAATAAGATAATCAGGATGCGCGGCGGCGGCGGGGGAGGGGGAGGGGGTGGTGGGGCTGGAGTTGTGGGGTTGGGTGGTGGTGGGGCTAGAGTTGTGGGGTTGGTGGGCTTGAGGTGGGTTAGGGGCTGGTGGGCTAGGGTGGGTTAGTGTTAGTTAGGGTTTTAGGGTTAGTTTTAGGATTTTTAGGTTTAATTAGGGTTTTTTAGGGTTAATTACGGTTAATTAGGGTTAATGACTAACGGAGTTAACCGCCGTTAGTCATTAAGGGCATCTGGTGAATTTTTTAAAAGGTCAGGGGTATCTGGTGAATTCGAAAATAAGTGGGGGTATTTGGTGAATAAATTTATTTGTCAGGGGTATTTGGTGAAATAACCGTAATTTATATCTATTCATCTTTTATACTCCCTCCGGTCTTTATTAGTTTACCCGTTTCTTTTGCACAAAGTTTTAGGAGAAACAATGTTGTGGGACATAGAAAGAAAGATAAACTACTATTTTATATTAAAGTTGAATGTATGTGTGATGGAAAGTTAGTGGTCCCATTTCAAAAATAGAAACAAAAAAAATGGGTAAACTAATAAGGGACATCCCAAAAAGGAATACGGGTAAACTAATAAAGACCGGAGGGAGTATTTATTTTTTTTATGTAGTGAACCTTTTTTTTTTCATAAATCACATGAATTAGCATTAGGTCCACACTAATTTTGTGTGGACCAAGTCCATATAAGTTTTTTACTCCCCAAGTTACCATTCTTGTGGCGCCTCTTGTAAGTGATCAGCTGAGGTGTGTGATTCATCACATTACCATCCCCCAAAGATTCACCTTGTCCTCCAGGTGGAACCAAGGAAATCTGTGATGGAGTCCAGTCACATCTTCTCAAGTAGCTTCAAAGGCAGGAAGACCTTTCCACTTGATCAAAGCTGTTAAACAAGTGTTGGTGCCTTGGGTGATCCTCTTCACGTCCATTAACTCTTCCGGTTCAACCATGAGCTCTAAGTCAAATGAGAGTTGTTCAGGAATAGTAGGGAGCAGCGATGATTGACCCACTGCTTTCTTGAGTTGAGAGACATGGAATACGGGATATATTTTGCTTGCTGCAGGCCAACTGAAGTTTGTGGGCCACTGGACCAATGCACTGGAGTACTGTAAAAGGACCATAGAAGTGTGCAGCAAGTTTCTCATAAGGCTGTTTAGCCAAAATTTTCTGGCAAGACGGCTGTAACTTCAAAAACACCTTGTTCCCTATATTGAAGTTAACCTCCCTTCGCTTCTCATCACCGCGCCATCTTCCTACATTGTGCACGCATCGTTAACATGAAGGTCATCAAGTATCGCATCTCGTTCTTGCAATAAGGCTTCCAAACTGTCAGCTTGTGTGTGACCTCTCTCAACACGGAGTATATGTGGAGGATCCATGCCATAAAGGAACTTAAGAGGGGTAACTTGGTAGATAGATGAGGGGAAGTATTATAAGAGAACTCCACCCAAGCCAACCATTTCGCCCAAGATTTGGGCTGTCCTCCAATAAAACAACGCAAATACGTCTCCAAACTTCGGTTGACAATTTCAGATTGTCCATCCGTTTGTGGATGGTGTACGGTACTCTTCTTAAGTTGTGTAACGTGGATGCAGAAAAGCTCCTTCCAGTATATGCTCATCAAAACGCGGTCTCTATCTGAGACGATAGAAGTGGGGAACCCATGTAATCGAACAATCTCCTACTTGAAAAGTTCAAGCAACTGTCAAAGCTGATAATGGATGCCGCAAGGCTAGAAAATGAGCATATTTAGACAATTGATTAACCACCACCAAAATGGTGTCAATTCCCTCCGATACCAATAGTCCCTCAATGAAGTCCATGGGAAAGTCGTCACAAAAATTAGAAGGAATTGGTAAAGGTTGGAAGATGCCTCCTGGGTGTTGATTACTCACTTTTTGTTGCTGCACATGGTTGGCTTTATCCCGACACATACCTTGCCAATACCACTCTAACAGCTACCCTCAAGTATGTCTTTAGATCTCCCGCATGTCCTTTCATGGGGGAATCCTGGTATTTTTTTAAGAGAACTGGAATGAAAGGGGAAGAAGTGGGAATGACATACTGCCCTTTGAACTAGAGCACATTATCCACTAGAGTATAGTGATGGTGGAGTTTTTCCCAGTTTGTATGTCCTTAATTTTGGCAAGCCAAAAATCGTGCTCCACCATGATCAGAAATCATGGCCCCTAACTCCACTTCTCCTACAGTCTTTGACAAAGCATCAGCTACGTGATTAGGTGGCTTTTATTATATCTCCAAGTCGTAACTCAATAATTTACATACCCTCTTATGGAATTCAGCACCCACTTCATGTTGAGTGATATAACGTAAGCTCTGTTGATGGGTGCGAATCACAAAATGCCTCCCAATAAATGGTGCTTCCATTTTTGCACAGCAAGACAAATGGCTATAAGTTCTTTCTCATACACCGACTTCAATTGTGCCCGGGAACCCAAAGGCTTGCTGAAAAACGCGATAGGTTGGTGTTCTTGCATTAACACCACTCCTACACCATACCCAATGCATTAGCCTCAACCACAAAGAGTTTATGGAAATCAGGCATCGCTGAGTTTTTGCTCGGTACAACCAACCGTACCGGATTCGCCGATTTTTCCGGTAAAAGCACAAGAAAAAAAAACACAACTTGAAAGAAGAAGAGAAAGAATTGGGATTAAAACACAAGATGAAAGCAACAAATCCTTCAAATTAAATATTGTGGTGGTTGTCGCCACTCTTTGGGGAGGTGGCCGTCTCAGGTGAGAAGAAAGATCGAGATATGTAGAAGAAATCACGCATAACAAGAGAGGAAGATGGTGTAGTATTAATATTGCAAAGAAAATGAGAATACAAAATAGTATGAGCTTTCGAGAGGCTCACTCTCTCCCAGCCAAGTTCCCACAATTTTCCAGTACTTCTTTTATTTCTCTCTTGCCCTATTTACTGCTGCACTACAGTGATTCTTTTTAACAAACTCTTGACACACCCACTATTCCACTAACTGCCTTGGTGTCCATTCCCCAAATTACCCTTCTTGTGGCGCCTCTTGTAAGTGATCAGCTGAGGTATTCATCACACCAACCCAATTCTGATCAATTGCATCCGTCTTGTTGCCTTTGGTTAGGAAGGGGTTAAAGTGACATCTAAAGGTTGCTTACATACAACTCGACCTTATGGTCCATATGATAGCCAATAATAAATTATAGTAATGGTTGTGAATTTATATGCTTTTTTATATTAAAAAGTCTTATATCGGTAGCCACGCTAATAGGACTTCTTCCCCAAACATGAAAATTTCATGACCACTCAGGTACAAATTTGGGGTGCACGCGGGAGTTTTGATGGACCTTTCATAATATAACAAAATTGTATTTTATTGATTACATTCATAAGAATCGTACAACTATATTTGTGAGAGTCCATATCTCCCACTTATCTCTCTTATGGTAGAACTCTTGTTTCTACCCTCCTCCAAAATATTTTGTGGGAGCTCTCTTGATTAGCTCACCTCTCGACTCATGTACCTATAACATATTTATAGTTGATGTATCCTAGTTTCTAGATTTCTCTACACTTGTCTAAGATCTTTGATTTTTACAAAATATTTGTAGATACATCATCACTTGATTTTTCTAGACTACCCACTATATTTTTCATTAAACATCTAGATTTTTCTAGATTAACCTCTAATACACTCAATATGACCTCTAAATTGGTAATGGATGGTAATGAAATATATGAAGAATAAAAGGTATTTTTGTAATTGATGATGGATTTATTTGGTGACATGTTTTGATCCTAACTTTTGTGCCAACTTGGCATATCTTTTTTCTTGTAAAACTTGAAAACTTCAGATACTTTTTCATGGTAAGCTTACTTCTTATTTGTGGCTTTATGTGACCCTAGCTTGATGACTGGCTTGAAAGACTGATCGAGGAGAAGGGAGAAGACTTGTATAGGTACAAGGGAGTCTTAGCAGTTGATGGTTCCGATGAGCGCTATGTTTTACAGGTACTTTATAATTGATGCTGTGTTATATGGTTCCTGGTCGTCATTGCACAAATATTGAATATTTGTTTTTGGTTTCAGGGTGTACATACTATGTTGGACGGATGTCCAGGCAAAACATGGGCTCCGGATGAAAAGAGGATAAGCAAACTTGTTTTTATAGGACGCGATTTGGATGAAACAAAGCTAAGAAAGGGATTTAAAGGATGCTTAGTGTGACAAATTACGTCTTCATTTCTAATGATAGCAGCTGGTGTAGGAATATATAGATGCATATAGCGGAATTTCAGGAAACAATTTCCTAACATCTATCACAAGATTGCATGCATAACATAAATATGAATCATATTATAAGGAAAAGAATGTACAACCTTTGTAGCGTGTTTTCCACCGGATTGCAAGTGCAAGAGATCAAAGAACAGCAATTGATGTCCCTCTACTTAGTCCACGAGCACCAATTGAATTCCCACGTTTGCTAGAACTAAGAGGATGAACTTATTTCACTCTCTTGCTTTTTAGGGAGGGTGGTCGGATTTTCCAAAGGGAAATAATAGGTTTTTCTCTCTCTTTCGCCTTGAAAGTTATCGTCAAAATTGAACGTTATATTACTCTATCCTATTATAACCTTTTATAATAGTAGGAGAATAAAATAAGAGAGAGACCTAACCTAACCCTGATTTCTCCTATTGATCGGTTTCCTTACTTCAATTAGTTACTACAATGTGTGACCTCATAGGATTAGGTTAACTTAGTTGTAGGTACAATCAATATTGTTCTACTAACCAACATTTATTCTCTAGCAAGTAAATGTGATTACTAAATTAACGTAATTAATTATCTCTATAATAATTCCTTTTATATTTAGTAATTACCGGGATGTCTAAGGACATATTCCTTCAATCTCCCACTTGTCCGAAGACAAGAGCGCAATGCTAAATTCCTTAAGTCACTTAATGCCAAATTTGATAACACCATGTTATTCTCAAATTTATGTTCCTTGATCGCTGAGTTCGAACTGCTCAAATAAGGATTAACTCTTTAATCCTATTCCGCATGGCCATGCAATTTTCCAGTTCTCGCTCATCAAGAGGCTCAGACACAATTCCTATTTAATAGGAGGACTTATCCACTCTTGTATGAGCATAACTCTCACTCAATTCTTAGCCCACCTGATCACTGCCTTTATAACCTCCTTTTACGGCGCGGTGTTTAACAGTGTCAAAGTTAAACTAATTATGTTGTGGTTATTAAGACATACTCATGTCTAAGGAATCCACTAAATATAGTAGTTCGATTCTACTTTTAGAATCTAATTAGGTCAAGTCTCAATGTATCAAATATACATCCATATAATCAATTAGACATCTCTATGTCTTCATAGCCCATGGAACTGCGCTATCAATTAATTATATACTAGTCTTTTAAATGAATCACTTATGTCCAATTTAGTGATTTAGACTAGGGACCTTAAATAAATTGTGATTTCTGTTCACTCTATAGGGTTCGATTATCAAAACGTTTTCGATAATCCTATTTGAAAGCACAAATTATTTGGACATTTTATTTAATACTAAATCAAACAATTAAATAAGAAACAGATTTTTATTGATAAACATCCAAAGCATAATCAATGTCTTTACAATTGTAAACATGAAATAAACAACCTAAAGCCATTCTCCCATATGCTTAAGCCCCATAGACCTAGTATGACACCCATGCTTAGGTTGAGCAAGCGGTTTAGTCAGAGGATCTGCTACGTTATCCTTAGTATGAACCTTGCTTACTTTCACATCCTCTCTACCAACGATTTCTCGAATGAGATGGAATTTCCTGAGCACATGTTTAGACCTTTGATGCGATTTGGGTTCCTTAGACTGAGCAATGGCACTATTGTTGTCACAATACAACTCAATGCCATTCTCAATGCTAGGAACTACACCAAGCTCACCAATGAACTTTTTGATCCAAACAGCTTCCTTTGTTGCATCAGCTGCTGCAATATACTCAGCCTCTGTTGTAGAATCCGCGATGGTACTCTGCTTAGAGCTCTTCCAGCTCACAGCTCCTCCATTGAGACAAAATATAAAACCAGATTGCGATCGGAAATCATCTTTGTCACTCTGGAAGCTTGCATCGGTGTATCCAGTAACAACCAACTCATCATCTCAACCATAAACCAAAAAATTATCCTTAGTCCTTCACAAGTACTTAAGGATGTTTTTCGCTGCAATCCAAAGGCGCATCTCCCGGATTTCGATCGTATTTGCTGCATATACTCAAAGCATATGCAACATCCGGTCGAGTGCATATCATGGCATACATAATGGATCCTACAGCAGAAGCATAGGGAACATTACTCATACGCTTGACCTCATCAGGACTCGAAGGACACTGAGTCTTGCCAAGTGTTATGCCATGTTGCATGGGAATGAAACCTCTCTTGGAGTTTTCCAGCTTGAACCTTGAAAGAACCTTATAAATATAACTCTCTTGACTAAGTCCAATCAGCCTTTTCGACCTATCTGTATAGATCTTTATTCCCAATATGTACTCAGCATCTCCTAGGTCTTTCATAGAGAAACAATTTTTAGGCCATTCCTTGACTGACTCAAGCATGGTCTTATCATTTCCTATGAGAAGTATGTCATCCACATACAAGACCGAAAAGTAATACTACTCCCACTTAACTTCTTGTATACACAAGATTCCTCTTCATTTCCGAGAAAGTCAAATTTCTTGACCGCCGCCTCATCAAATCCGAGGTTCCAACTCCTCGATGCTTGCTTTAGTCCATAAATGGACTTCTTAAGCTTGCATACCCTCCCCGGGATTTTCTAGATCTTCAAAACCTTGAGGTTGTGTCATGTACACATCCTCTTTCAAGAACCCATTCAAGAAAGCGGTTTTGACATCCATCTCGCCATATTTCATAGTCATGAAAGGCAAAGAATCGCAAGGATTATCCTAATGGACTTCAAAGATGGCTACCGGTGAGAAGGTTTCATCATAGTCAATACCATGAATTTGTTTGAAACCTTTCGCCACCAACCTTGCTTCGAAAACACTAATGTTTCCATCCTTGTCTGCTTTTCAACTTGAAAATCCATTTGCATCCAATGGGTTTTACCCCATCGCGTAAATCAACCAAGTCCCATACTTGATTTTCGGACATGGAATCCATTTCGTATTTCATGGCCTCAAGCCATCTTTCCGAGTCTTGACTATCCAAAGCATCTTTGTAGCTAGTAGGCTCTTCCCGATTCTAAAATCGTTATTTCGTAACTTTCTACCAAAAGGAAATCAATATATCTCTTTGACGGAATGATGGTCCTCCTAGACCTACGTTGGGGAATAACGTAAGAAGTTTTTACCTCACTAGGTTGAGTGACTTTGCATGGAGTATCTCCAAGTGGGACGGTAGGAGGTACGTGAATTGAATGCACCACCTCCTGAGCATTTTCATGCCGGGCCGCCTCTAATGAGGTGTTAACCTTATCCATTTGTTGCTCATCTCGAACTTCTTCGAGATATACATTTCTCCCACTTGTTTTTCTGAAAATAAACTCATTTTCCAGAAGGACACCATTACGAGCAACAAACACTTTGTTTTCGCTTTGGTTGTAGAAATAGGATCCCTTAGTCTCTTTTGGGGTAACCCACAAAGAGACATTTATCGGATTTGGGTGAAAGCTTATCGAAAGTAAACGTTTTACATAAGCTTCACAACCCCATATCCTTAGAAAAGACAATTTTGGAACGTTTCCCCGTCCACATTTCATATCGTGTCTTTTCCACTACTTTGGATGGTGCTCGTTAAGTGTGAACGCCGCTGTTTCTAGCGCAAATCCCCAGAATGAAATAGGAAGATCAGCAAGACTCATTATGGATCGAACCATATCAAGTAGAGTTCGATTCTTTCTTTCAGAAACGCCATTTAACTGTGGTGTTCCTGGTGGAGTCCATTGTGAAAGTATTCCACAATCCTTCAAATGATCACCAAATTCTTGAGATAAATATTCACCACCACGATCGGATCGTAATGCCTTAATTTTCTTCCCAAGTTGGTTTTGTACTTCATTCTGGAATTCCTTAAAATTTTCAAAGGATTCCGACTTATGCCGCATGGGGTAAACACATCCAAATCTGCTCACATCATCGGTAAAAGTAATGAAGTAACTGTACCCTCCCCTAGCCAACGTACTCATAGGTCCACACACATCCGTATGTATGAGGGCTAAAAGGTCATTGGCCCTTTCACTTGATCCTGTGAAAGGAGACTTTGTCATTTTCCCCATCAAGCAAAACTCACAAGTATCAAATGATTCGAAATCAAATGATTTGAGAATTCCATCTTTATGAAGTTTCTCAATGCGCTTTGAGCTTATGTGGCCTAATCGACAATGCCATAGGTATGTAGGGTTTGAATCATTTGCTTTATGTTTCTTGCTGTCTATGTTATAGATGTGGGTTTCTAAGTCTAGCACATATAAACCATTTGATAACTTAGCGGAGACATAGAACATATCATTCAAATACGCAGAACAAAAATTGTTCTTTATTGTAAATGAATAACCTTCGAATCCAAAACAGAATCGAAATAATGTTCTTTGTGATAGCAGGAACATAATAACAATTATTAAGTTCTAAAACTAATCCGTAAGGTAAAAATAGACTATATACTCCCACCGCCAATGTAGCAACTCGTGCTCCATTGCCAACGCGAAGATCTACTTCTCCCTTTCCCAATGTTCTACTTCTTTTGAGGCCTTGCATATTACAAATAATGTGCGAACCACAAGCGGTATCAAATACCCAAGAAGCAGAAGTTGCTAAGTTAACTTCTATAACATACATATCTGAACTAGAAACTCCTTTCTTTTGATCCTTCAGATACTTAGGGCAACTAATTTTCCAATGACCAACCTTATTACAGATGTAACAATAGTGCTAACAATAGTGCTCATCAAAGAACTTTTGGTTTTGGTGTAGTCTTTTGCTTTTCGTAAGTTTCGCATTTAGCAACTTGTTTGGTTTCGTCCTTCTTAATAGCAATCCCAATCCTATTGAGCGATTGCCCTTTACTAACCATAAGAACATCCTCATATTCTTTTCTAGGCCGGTTAGGGATGTTTCGCTCATTCCCGAGTTAGCCTTTCATGCATCTCTTGCATCGTTGCTTCCTCCCCTTGCATGTGAAAGTCGTTGAACTTATCGCCCGAGAACGATTCTCATTTCCCTTTCACTTGCAATGAAACGTTCAAGATTCATGTTGTCCTTCGAAAGGACGGAGCGCAAATTACAAGTACAATTGTTGGTGTTGATATTGTTGTTACTAGACATAATTACTACAACAAATAATAAAGCAAGATTCAATCAATGTTTATCAAGAAAGCAATAATTAAACAAATTTTAATTACTACTACCCTTTATTCAAAATGAAAGTCCCCCATTGAATAAAGAAATAACCAAGATCCCCTCCCACTACAATCAAACTGACTTTGGCCCCGCCTTCAATTTAGAGTAGTTGAGGTAAGTAAACACTATACTAATTATAACTAATTATAATTCTTGGTAGACAAAGTTAACAACTCCTTGTTTACTCCTATCTCTTAGCTTCAAAACCCAAAACTTTGTCTTTTGATGATTTTGTTGAGTTAAACCAAACATTAACATGCAAGTTTCAAAAACCTACCCTACTATCCCCGAACTATGAGCAACACCCGCTTTGGCGTAACCTATTACTCATGATCTAAGGCTTTATAGGTGTTGTTTGGAAAAGCAATTGAACTCAATATTACTTTTGGGGACCTAAGTTTACTAATATGGTCAATTAATAGTGAACACATGAATCAATTAACCACAAACAAACTTAGAAGCAAGCATTTAAACAAAATAAATGCAAGAAAATTATATAAGCAATAACTAAATGATCTAGTATGGCCCCTATACTTAGGAAAATAACTAATCTTCATGAATCCTCCCTTGAATCTCCATGGATCACCATCCTTGAAACTCCTTAGATCCTCATGCTTGATTACATAATTTGAATTAAATAAATAACAAAAATTTAAAATTACAAAAATACAAACGATTCGTAGATCGTATTTAATTTACATTCAAATATAACGATTCGCAGATCGTATTTACTATCCTAATTTGGGCCATACTAGTCATAACATGCAAAATATAACATCAAACATATTACATTAAACATACATGCATTTAAAATATCAAATAAAATAAACACAATCTATTTACTTATTAACAATTAATAAGCAAATACAACTTTCCATAATAATTATAAAACTTAACAAATTTAAGCTAGAAATTATTTAGGAAACTTTATTATTTTAATTCAATTACTTATCTAGATATGGCAATAATCTTTATTATTCACAAATTTGCAAAATAAGAAACTTTTGGATTTGTGCTCAACTTTGAAAAATCAGATTTTCCTTAAAAAAATTATTTTTTTTTATTAAATGAGGGGTTGACTTGTTGACCGTTGACCACACAAAGACAAGGTCGGTTAACACCAACCAAGCACCCCGCACTCCCGCTTGAAATCGAAAACATTCACGGTTCTTCATCACGGGTTCAACAAAACCCAAGTCCCCAACCACCGGATGTCACACGAGCACCACGAAGCCCCCAAAGAAGACCGCCCGCCGGAGTCGCGTCACCCAATCACCGTCGGTCGACCCGCCGCCCGCAAGTTCCGGCAACAAAAAAAAACCCCAAGCAGAGCACGCAAAGAAGACGCGGCAAAGACGTCAAACGTACGCGGCTGCGCCGCGCTCGCCGCCGCAGCCGACACCCCTTCTCCCCTCCTTCCGGTTCCTCCCGCCACCACCGTGCCTCCACCTCTTCTTGGTGGTGCAACCCAGCCATGGTGGGGTTCCTTTTAATTTTATGTAACAATTTACATTAAAATTAAACTAATCTTTATCCAACAATTGTTTAAAGATTAAGGATTTAATTAGGTTTTAATAATCCGAAATTAGGCGTAAAATTTTGAATCCATCAACAAATCTTAAACAAATTTTTAAGTTTGTTGAAATTAGATTTGAATGAATAATCTCTATTAAACATTAAATCTTATAAAAATCCAAAATTAGGGCAAAAATCAAATTATATCCAAAAACTTCAGAATTTTAAAAATTAAATTCCGAAAAATTCGAAAATAATTTTTAAGGTGATCTACTGAATTATCACAACAAATAAATCAATTATTTTAATTGTTGTCTTTAAAATTTATGAATAATCAAATTAAACATAAAATTTAACCAAAATTCACAAATAATATGATAAAAATCCGAAAATTAGTGGGAAAAATAATCAAATTATTTTCAGCCATCATATTATTCAAGATCTATGTGGGTGATGAACATTAGATTTATTTAACAAGTAAAAAATCAAATCTTTTAATTGTTAACAAATTATTTCAATGATTAATCAAATTAAACATTAAATAATTTTAAATCTGACAAATGTACTTTTAAAAATCCGAAAATTTTGGAGTGAATTAACCAATTTATTTCGTCCATAATATAAAAAATCGGAACTTTATAAAATTATTTGAGCATAAATCACAATTAAATCAAATATGTACAATTTCCAATCAATTAATATCAAATATCAATTATGCAAATTCAAGCCATAAATAAATCCTCCCTTAATTGAATAAAAATAATAACTTTGCATACAATTATATGATCATATGAATATTATGAATTAGGCAAAACTGATACCACTGTAGGAATATATAGATGCATATAGCGGAATTTCAGGAAACAATTTCCTAACATCTATCACAAGATCGCATGCATAACATAAATATGAATCATATTATAAGGAAAAGAATGTACAACCTTTGTAGCGTGTTTTCCACCGGATTGCAAGTGCAAGAGATCAAAGAACAGCAATTGATGTCCCTCTACTTAGTCCACGAGCACCAATTGAATTCCCACGTTTGCTAGAACGGAAGAGGATGAACAGATTTCACTCTCTTGCTTTTTAGGGAGGGTGGCCGGATTTTCCAAAGGGAAATAATAGGTTTTTCTCTCTCTTTTCAGTTTGAAAGTTACTGTCAAAATTGAACGTTATATTACTCTATCCTATTATAACCTTTTATAATAGTAGGAGAATAAAATAAGAGAGAGACCTAACCTAACCCTGATTTCTCCTATTGATCGGTTTCCTTACTTCAATTAGTTACTACAATGTGTGACCTCATAGGATTAGGTTAACTTAGTTGTAGGTACAATCAATATTGTTCTACTAACCAACATTTATTCTCTAGCAAGTAAATGTGATTACTAAATTAACGTAATTAATTATCTCTATAATAATTCCTTTTATATTTAGTAATTGCCGGGATGTCTAAGGACATATTCCTTCAGCTGGTTCTGGCATTAACAATCTGATGATACATGAAGGTTTGACATCCTGTTCTTGTTGAAGCTTTTATGTTAATATAGAACTTCTAAAGTATCACACAAGATTTTTTTATTAGTGTTAAAAAAGCAACTAAGCATAGTGATATAGACAAGATTCGATCCTAGGTCGGCTACCACCTCACAAGACTGTACCAACGGAACTAGATGACATCTACATTACACAAATAGATAAGTCCATTGTTAAAAATAAGCAGTTTATGATATCACAGGTTAAGTGATGCATTAAACCAAAAGCGCAATGTGCATTAATTTTGGTTTTACATTAGTGTATTTTACCCTCTTTTGCTTTTCCTCTCACTACTACCCATGTAACACTACGAATTCACTTCTTTTCATTGTTCCTTAGTATGTGAAAGCAAATAAGGATAATAAAAGGTAGTGTTTTTGTTTTACTTTAAATTTCTTCTATATAGAAGAATGCAAGAGTTTAAATTATTTACTCTCTGTAATATTATAGGCTATCAATATTTTTCACTATGTTAATGTTATGAAATAATGAAATATAGGAAATTATACCTGATCTCAAATTTCTAACACAAAGACACTAATGTGAAGTCAACAAGATTTGACTTTTAAAATTCTTGTGCTTCCTTGATAAAAATTTGTTCCCGAGGACCCTTGAAACGTTTCTTTATTGGTGGCGTGCTCTTTAGTGTTTCTTGTTTTATGTGTCCTTGTCACGTTTCAATTAAACTCTTAGGTGCCGTTTCGATCTCTAACCATATTTTCTTAGGCTTCAAAACTTAACGTGTAACAACCTAAAAATCACTACTTCTTTTGTAAAAAAAAAACTCAATTAAATGTTATGAAATAAATGGCAAAATGACATGAGTTTTATGTCATTATTTGTATAGTTCATGTCATTCTTATTCAATTGTACTACCTCTCTGTTTTTTTTAGTTGCAACATTTGCTTTTTGGCACTATTCATCAACCAACTTTGTTAAGTAATCTCGCACCATTATATAAGAGAAAACATAGTCAAGTTGGGTCTTATTAGATTCGTCTCAATGCGATGATTCCAAATATCAAATTTTTATAATTTTTACTTACACCCAATATGAGATATTAACGTTCAAATAAGTGTCTCGGTAAATGTGAAAATGCAAATGTTGCAACTAAAAAAAACAGAGGAAGTATGTCATTACATATGTTATACAATAAATTATGGTGTAACATGTTACACCCAAGACGTATTCAAAACTTACCGTCTCTTCCAATCTCGTCCAAACTTCTTCATATTTGGATTATGTCAATTGTCGTTTATCGTGATCTCTTTTCTCTAAACCACTTTACGTCTGTCATTTTTTTCCACTTAAATCTTCTCTTACACAATTTGTATGTCAATTATGTGCAATATCGCTATTTCTCATTAGTTGATTACAATTTCTTCCTTAATTCTGATCAAACACTGATGACTATAGTAATAATAAGTATATAACAATCAACAATATAAAGTGGTATAATGGAGTCAATATAAAGTTAATATGTTTATTTATATTTTATTACGTCAAAAAATTTCATATACACTCAAAAAAGTTGTACCAAACCAACACCTCAAAAAAAAAGAAAACTGTACGAAACCATGCACCCACACCGCTCCACCATTTTTTTCCCAAATAAATTAAAGAAAACAAAAAGTAAAACACAAGCGTTGTTGCCCTCCCCAGACTTCGCCTTGGAAAAGGGTACTTGGCATCAAGCAACTACTACTCCCGCTCCTATTTAATTTACACGGTTTACTTTTCACTGGAACCAAGGAAAAAGTGAAAAAGTAGGAGAGGAGAGGAGAGGAATTAGGAAGAGTTGGGAGTAAGAAGTTAAAAAAATAAATAAAAAAAATAGAGGAGAAAGAAAAATAAGGTAGGTGAAAGGTTTTAAGTGGGTTAATTTATTTGGTGAATGATCATATGGGGGACAAAAGTGTTAATAATGATTGGACATTTTACCTTATATAGATAAAGTAACAGTGTAACCACTAAAAAGGAACGGCCCGAAAAGGAAAGTGTGTAAATTAAAAAGGAACGGAGGGTTGTACAATGGATCTACGTGAGAGATTAATCAAATTGGTATAGTTTTGGAGGCAATTTTTGTTGCATTTTCAATGCACTTGAAAACTTTTTGGGGTTGTATCTTCTTTTTTTTCCTTTTTTTTTTTAACTTAATAAGGACTCTTTTAGGATACAGATACTACAAGAGATTTTATTGACAGTAGATCAGATCGTGTATAAGCTTGATGCATCCTACATAAATCCCTCGTACGTCTAGTCCTCTTTAGGTAGCTTGATGAGTGCATACACAGCTGCTCCAGAAACAGCACCCATGGGTGGAGCCAACATGTATATCCATATTCCAGTGTACCTTCCTGTAACTATGGCTGGTCCTAGTGTCCTTGCCGGATTCATCGACGCACCTGTTGCTGGCCTGCAACATTTTTTTTATGTATGTAAGTTTACATAATTAAACTTTTAGCCCATAGTTTTCTGATATTGTAAAGATGAAGTATTTGTTAGCTTAGTTGTTTTTACATCCATTTTGTGTTTGATTTACATTTTTTTCCACTAAACTAACTACTTTGGATAATACCAAATGAGGTAAGAGATCCTCTTTGGCGAAACATTTTCCTGAAACTTCTCATACTCTTGGGAAAAGCTCTAAACTATTAGATGCACTTGAGAGCACAGAGGATGGTGTTCGTGTTGGTGCATGTGAGATACATAAAGTGTGTGGATCGGAGTGGACGAGTATCATGCACATGTTGATGCATGGAGCACTATTTTACTGTCTGTAGGTACATGGTGCAAGTATATGAAGTATAGTGGAAGAGATGGTACAAGGTTAAGAACTCACCCAATGATGAGAATGTCAAGCATGACAACGCCTCCAATTGCAACTCCCGCTAAGTTGCCTACCTATAAAAGAATAAGGTTTATAACTTAATATGGAAAAACAATTATTGACTCCATAATTCCATGTTTAGGACAACCACATCATACATGGTCTTGGCTAATTATTACTACCTCTGTTTCTTTCTAATTTGCATAGTTTAACTTTTATGTCATTAACGCAGATTTTTGACCATTAATATATTTAATTACACGTACTAAAAGTTATGAAAGGTTGATATTTGAAAAATATATATTGATGCGAATCTAACAAAGATCCTATATGACTATATTTTTCTTTATGCAAAAATCACCAACAATAATAAAAGTGAAGTAGGTAAATAATGATAAAGTACAAAGTCTATAAATTTAAAAGAAATGGAGGAAAGCTTCCCCTGTTTGAAAATAAAATATCTACATTACTTACTGCAGTATCGTCGGTCGCAACCGGGATGATGACGAACATGAGGAAGAACGTGGCAACAAACTCCAACAGAAAAGCCTGCCCAACACTAACAGAAGGAATGGTAACACCACCAAACATAAAAGGGTGGTAAGCAGCCTTGACCAAGAAGGAAGCAGAAATAGATCCAACAATTTCTGCCACAAGAAAAATGGGTACTTCCGCCCAAGGAAAATGGCCTAGAGCCGCATATGCTATTGTTACAGCTGGGTTAAGATGGGCTTTAGAAATGTGACCGATTGAGTAAACTATTATCATCACTGCAACGCCAGAACATGCTGCACTACCTAGTAGAGTTTGGATCCCATCATATTTTTGGTCCAATATAGCTCCTGCTGTTGCTGCAAATACCAAAATGAAAGTCCCTACTAATTCTGCAACTGCCTGTAATTTTACATTAACAAAATTAGGGTTTGTTAGAACTTAGAAGGCAGGATTGTTATGAAAGAACATTTCTACTTTTTTATATTTTTTTAGTGATATAAATATATGATAGAAAGAAATTTAAATCAATCTTCAAGAATGAACGTGTAGATATGATATGAAATTATGATCCCTTCGTTGCCTGTCTAATAGACAATTTTAAATGGTGATTATGCAATGAAATCATATGTATTTTGGAGAGAATTTTACAACCTATTCATTAACATGGTAATGAATCTCATCCTTAAACATGTAATCTTTATTTTGCAGATTTTCATTGCCACTTAATGTCGCATCCAAAGTGGTAATGGATGGTAATGCAAATTAATTAATGAAGGAAAAAAACATATTCTTAACTTGGACACAATAGAAAAAGCTTGGGAGGTAGATTTTCAATTTCTCATCACCCTGCACATTGACACGAGGGTTTTTCTTACTTCTATAAAACTACTTTAACATATTACTTGCCATATATTATCTAGAGCTGGCAACCATCGACCAAAACCCACCAACCCAACCCGAACCCCTCTCATTTATAACGGGTTGGGTCAAAATTTTCAACTCATTTAATTAAATGGGTCGACCCAATCCAACCTGTTTAATTAAATGGGTTGGATCAGGTTGAAATTTCCAACCTGAATTCAACCCATCTAACCAGTTTACTTAGATGGTTGGGTTTCGGTTGGGTTGACCCATTAGCCCGTTTTTCCATACAAAAAAACTAATTATCCATGTTAAATGAATAATAAAAAGGATTATATATTTTATTTGGATTTATCTTATTGTTATGTGTGGGCTCTTTGTACTCAGAATTTCTTAGAATGTGAGCTACTTAAGTAATTGCTAATCAAGCCGCTGTTTATGGAAACTTAAAAGCGCTATTAAATGGATTAGTAGGTCCATTTCAGGTCGACCCATTTATTATCAGTAGTGGTGTCAATCTGGGTCACTGAGTGGGTTTGGGTTGACCCAACCCGGGCTCGGAATGATTTGGGTCGGAATAACTGGGGTGAGAGTGTGCCATGGGTCTGAATTGGGTGGGTCGGGTTCAAGTGGGTGGGAGGCTCTCGAAACTGGGTCGGCTAGGACCGGGCCTCGGCCGGTATCTAGGTTGGGTGAATTTGGGTCTGAATGGAATAAGGTGAAGTCGGCCCAAATCGGCTTTTTGGAATAACTCGGGTCGGAATAAATCGGCTTCGAATAACTTGGGTCGGAAGAATCGGCTTTCGAATGACTTGCATCGGAAGAAATTGGCTTTCTAATGACTTGGGTCTGAAGAAATCGGCTTTCGGAATGACTTGGGTCGAAGAAATCGATATTGGAATGACTTGGGTCTGAATAAATCGGCTTTCGAATGACTTGGGTCGAAAGAAATCGGTATCGAAATGACTTGGGTCTGAATAGATCGGCTTCCGAATGACTTGGGTCGGAAGAAATCGGCTTTCAATGACTTGGGTCGGAATAAATCGGGCTCTCTATAGGACTTGGGTCGGCTGAAGCCTCAAACCGGCGGCGTATTGACTTAGGTCGAAACAAATCGGCTCTCAGAATGACTTGGGTCAGAATTATATATATATATTAAGTTACGAAGTCGAAAGTTATAACAATTAATATGTGATATACTGATATTGTGAATTGTGATTGAGTCATTGTGAATTTTGTGATAATACATTGATACTTATATTACTAATTTAAAAAGTTACTAAACTAAGACTTATAATTTATATAGTTATATTATTGGCTATTGCCCATCGGGTTATTCTTATTCATGATTGCATAAGTATTCAAGTAACAACCATAAGGGCTAAGGTATAAGTCCATACCGATTATTGATTAGAGTCAATAAACTATTAAACTTAAACATTTAGTTAGTTAGTGATTTACTCACTCTCACTGAGTCACTATATAGCAACAAAAAGAGTTAGAATTAAAGAATTAGGTTGACATAAATGAAAGCATCGTAATTATCAAATTGTTCGACTTTCATCGTTCATGGAACAACTGAACAAGTAACAATGATCAACGTTAATCGAATATGAAGATGATAACTGTGATCAAGATGATACATAATCATATCAGTAGAAGATGAAACATTGAAACTATGAAAGTAGATCATAGTTAATACCAATCATATCAGTGGAGGATCAAGATCGTTGATGTTTCGGTTGTTGATCTTAAAAGATAGTAACATAGGAGGCGATCTTATTAAACGGTCCATATTTGGAAAACCACGTTACGGTTATTTATCTTACAAAATAGGGCTCGATTTTATTACACGATTCACAATAACCGAAGCATCATTAGATTAGATTGATCGACTTTCGTTAAGTTAAGGTTCACTTAAATCAAATGATCATAAGATTGATTGTCTTTGACATTGATCAAAACCATCAAAAGATTGATCGTCTTTCATCTTTTGTGTTACGAGGTTCGTTATACAAGATAGGGCTCGATCATCGATGTTATTACACGGTTAATAATAATCGAAGCATCATTAGATTGATCGACTTTCATCGTTGATGTTTCAGTTGTGGATCTTAAAAGATACTAAGATAGTAACATAGAACTTAGGAGTCTCGAGCCTATTTGATTATCCGTCTCTTTGAGTTGCTATACGTATCGTCGTATCGGTATTACGGTAATTACGCTATTACAACTTTGGCTTAACAGTTTCACGTCATTCATAATCATCTTTACATGAATCAACTTGTTTAAAATTAAAAATACTAATTAAACTTCTAAAGTTTATAATTTTTATTAATTTATAATATTAATAATAGTTTAGGAATTTAAGTAGATTACTAATTACTAAACAAATCAATACTAGAAGTCTAGATTAGTTGTCTAGAATTATAAATTTAGAAATTAGAAAATAGAATACTTAACTTAACCTTAACCATTGATTTGAGAAAGATAAAATCCAACCATTGATATTTTGAAATCCATGTGCTTGGTCACTCTTGATGTTCATTGGTCAAAAAAATAAATCAAGGATCATGGTTTGGGACCATTGATTAGCCAATATCAAATCTGAGCCCTTCATTTCTTTACTCTCTAAAATCTAAAATCTTTGAACTTTCTAGAGTCTTCACTCTAAAATCTTAGCCATTCACTCTAAAATCCAACGGTTGAGATTAAGTCATTAACCCTAAAATTCCCTACTATATAAACCCCCTTTTAATCCCCCCTCATTTTCGCCTCTTTCCGAACTCCGATCTCGCTCTCCTCTCATTCTCTCTCACAGCCTCCCGCCTCCCGCTCCTCACTCCTCACTCCTCGCCCTTCTCTCATTTCCCGATCAAAACCCTAAAAAACCCTAAAATTAGTAGCCCTTCTCTCATTTTTTTTCCGATCATAACCCTATGATTCTCATTTTCTCTCTCAATTTTTCCGATCAAAACCCACAAATTATCGCTCTCATTTTCTCTCTCGAAATTCTCACCGACAAAAGGCAAGAAACCGAGTAACCGACGAAAGATCTCGAGGATGGATTTTCGCTCTCATTTGTGAGAGATGAAGATGGATTTGAGGGTGGGGGGTCACTTATGGCGTAATTTGTGAGAGTGAGAGATGAAGATGGTTTTGCGAAAAGGTTTGGGGGGTTTGGGGTGGTAACTAGGTTCACTTATGGCAGAATTACGTTACTTATGTTCGATGTGTGCCGCCTTCGTCGTTCTTCTTCATCAGCCGTTCGAAGTGCCCATCCTCGACCGTTCAGATAGCCCATCCTCGACCGCAAGAAGTAACGCGCTCGTCCCTCGACTTTCACTCGCCGTTGCACGCGTCTCACTCGCCGGCTTTGGTTAAGATTTGTTACAGTTTCTGTTCACTCGCCGGCTTCATTCAAGATCTATTTCAGTTTCAGTTTCGCCGGCTTAGATTTTTAAGTTTCGTTCCAGATTTTATTTTTTCGTTTTAAGTTTAATTTGTTAGTTTTTTTGTGTAATTTCATTTTCCAGTTTTTTTTTGTAATTCCTCTTTTTTTTTCTTTTTTTTAAATTTTCATGTAATTTCACCCGGATCTCGAATTTTTTTTGTTATTTCATTTAATTCCAAATTTGGTTTTTTCCTCTTTTAGTTTTTTTATTTTATTTTATTATAAGTTGTCGATTAATTTACAAATTTTTTATAATATTTTGGTGATGTTAGTTTGTTAATTTATAAGTTGTCGATTAATTAATATTTTTTTTATAATATTTTGGTGATGTTAGTTTGTAATATTTGGTGATGTTAGTTTGATAATATTTTGGTGATATTATATTGATAATATTTTGGTGATATTATTTTGACTAATAAAACCTAAACTTGGGGTAGCAGACTTTCAGTACCAACAGGACCTGACAACTTTTTTTTGTGATATTTGAACCTAAACTGATCCGGTCATAGATTAAAAACCGGATCAGTTTTCAAAAGTACTGATCCAGTTTTAACGCTATGACCGGATCAATTGACTTTCATAAATTGCTGTGACCCCACCCGCTCCGGACCAAAACCGAAGCGGTAAGCCCGGTTTTGATCGGATCGGATGAGCTTTTTCCCACTAGTGTAATTATGTCCTGAGAAATGATATTTGTTAATTACTTTGACCAAAAAAAGTGACGAATATTTTCTGTTCAAAAAATAAAATTGACCAACAAAGCAATATCTGTTGAACTACTCATTAGTGAAGGTGGGTCGGAATAGTTTTGGGTCGGGTTGTATTGGGTCGAAATGGTTTTGGGTCGGGTTTAGTTGGGTCGAAATGGTTTTGGGTCGGGTTTAGTTGGGTCGGGTGGTAACTGGGTCGGGTGGTAACTGGGTCGGATGGTAACTGGGTCGGGTTTAATTGGGTCGGGTGGTAACCGGGTTGGGTGATAATCGGGTCGGGTCACAACCGTGTCGGCCGCTAATCTGGGTCGGGTCACAACCGGGTTGGGTGATAACTAGGTGGGTTTAAATGGGTCATTGGCGGGTGAACTTGGGTGCGGGTTAGTTTTGGGTCGGAAACAGGTTGGGTCTGGGTCGTTGTTTACGGGTGCAACTGGCCACGGGTCTACCTGGGTCGGCCCAGTTCAGGTTGGCTTACCAATTCCACGGGTTCAAATGGGCACGGGTGGACGCTGGATCAGAATGAGTCGGCTTTCTAACCGACCACTCTCGGCTCGGAACATGTTGGGTCTGGGTCGCATGCGGGTTCACCCGTGGATCGGCCCAGTTTTTGACACCTCTAATTATCAGGTTGGGTTGGGTTGAGAATCCCAATCCATTTAACTAAACAAAGTTAGGTCGGGTTGAGGATCTCAACCCGTTTAAGTAAATGGGTCAATCCATACCCAATCCAGGTCGACCCATTGCAACCCTAACATTATTATCGCCTACCAAAGTAACCACACGAGTCGTCAAAGTTTGGAGGGCTTGGTTGCCCACCATTGCTAAAGCTCCGAGTACCATAACTAGTTTCAAAGAAAAAAAGGTGTTCCTCCCTTTTCAAATGCAATTTTTGATTTCAGATTGTTCATAAAAGGAGGAGGAGATTTAGACTCTAGCTGTTTAAATTCTTTAAAGTTCAAAGCAAGCGTTATGCAATAATTTTTTTTTTTAATAAAAGACCAACCTAATATATCTTTTGATGATCAGATTACATAAGAGAATGTTAGGAATTCTAGGTTAAGACCATTAGTCAACAAAATCGTGCCTTCCTTAGTAGTGGTAGTACTTTTACCATTAGGTAACCCAACAGGAGAAGAAATATCACGAGAATGAGAGAACAAACCAAGATTGCCTGACATGTGATTGGACGCACCACTGTCAATTATCCACTCATTAGAAAAGTACGTACCAGATAATTTTTCTGTGGAGGGAGAAGCTTGCTTGGAGGCCTTAAGGACAGCCATAAGTTGTGCCCACTGCTCATCAGTCAACGTAGGAGCACTCGAGCGATCAGCAGTACTAGCATCAGAAGCACCATGTGGACGCGTACTGGCCACATTAGCGGCGAACCCCCTGCCACCTCCACGACCGGCAGATCGAGCACCACGGTTTCCACTGAAAGATCGACCCCCCACGACCACGAGTACCTTCGGCCGCCCGATAAGCTCGTAATGAAGGTGCCTTGTCGTGATATTTACGACCACAATGACTACAAACTGCTGGCTCGTCACTACTGGCAGGAGCAATGCCACGACCAGTAGCACCACCTGAGGTTGAGAAACCCACAACATCGGGGCGAGAATGCTCTTGGGCCTCAGAGACCGTTTGTTTGCGCTCATCAGATATGATTTTTGAATAAGCAACATTAAGGGAGGGCAAGGGATCCATCATTAGCAAACCAGAAACTAGAGTACCGAATTTCTTGGGATCAAGACCAAGATAAAACTGGTGAAGATGGTCAGTTGCTTGTAACCGAGCATATTCAGAGGCAGTGGAACAAGTACAGGTAGGCAACTTACAGTAACTAGATAACTCATCTTGCAACTTACGTAATTCACCAAAATAAACAAAGAACGTAACGACCAAGTTGGCGACAATCACGAATTTGATTTTTTAACTCAAGAATACGCGGGCCGTTACCAAGAGAATAACGGTCCCGTAAATCATCCCATAATTCTTTGACACTATCAGGAAAACGCATGGTAGAACGAACAGAAACATCAAGAGTATTAAAAATCCAAGCAACAAGCATAGAATTAACAATACCCCATTGAGAAAAATCAGGATCTTTTGAATTTGGAGCAACAATTAAGCCATCAATAAAGCCAAGTTTGTTTTTTGCACGGAGATTATTGCGAAGGGAACGACTCCACTCTTCATAATTGTCCCCCTTAAGTACAATTGGAGTAATAAGAGCACCAAGGTGCCCTCACTAGGATGAAGATAATAGGGTGAAAATGGTTCATAACGAGGAGGCGAGGAAGACTTACTTGGTTCACCCATCGCAGAATCAAGAAAGAGACGAAAGAACGATGAACCAAACAACACCAAAGCCGCAAAAAAACAAGACGGGGCCTAAAGGAGGAGGCAACATAATACCGCAGAAGAGACGAACCTTGCAGGGGAGGAAAAAAAACGAATTGTCCGTAATAGAACAAACAGAGAGCAAGTTCCGTAGATCCGAAAAGAAACGCTAATGTTTAGAAAAACAAATATATTGTTCTATTTACCGACAAGCTCGAACTATTCAGACCACGCTTTGAAGAACCTAATTGGAGCGGGAGTGCAAAGTGTAATGGGGTCTATATTTTCCATCCGCTCGTGTTCGTCCCTCTTCAAGCAAATAAGGTCGCCGTTTCGATGCTCCGTTGTTATGGCATCGGCTTTTAGGTCATCCGTCTCTTCATGTTCTCTCTTCTCTTCCCCGGCGTAGCTAGTAGTACTCGTAGTGCCGAGAATAGTAGTTGTTCCTTCGATTGTCATATTTGTTTTATGGGGAAACAACCCCGCAACTCTTTTCCGTTGAGTAAAAATAAAGCTTCTGCTATATTTGATTTGATACATTGTGATATTTGGGGCCCAAATAAAGTTTTGTCAAGCTGCAATGCTCGCTATTTCCTTACTATTGTTGACGATTATTCCCGTGCTACTTGGGTATTTTTGATGGTTGGTAAATATGAAGTTGCGCAGTTGATTAAAGATTTTTATTCTATGGTTAAAACTCAATTTAATTCCAAAATAAAAGTGGTGCGTAGTGATAATGGTCAGGAATTTTTGAGTTTGAAGTCCTTTTATGCCCAAAAGGGTATTTTGCATCATACGTCTTGTGTTGACACCGCCAAAGAAAATGGCTCGGGTCGAGCGAAAACATCGCCATCTCTTAAATGTTGCTCGTGCTTTGCGTTTTCAAGCTAAGCTACCAAAATATTTTTGGGGAGAATGCGTTTTGACCGTCGCCCGTTTGATTAATCTTACCCCTACCCCCGTGTTGCATGGTAAAACTCCCTATGAACTTCTCTTTGGGGTTCCCCCTTCATATGACCATGTCCGTGTGTTTGGTTAGCTTGAAGTTATGCCGCTAATAGGCCTCGTATCAAGGATAAATTTGATTCCAAGTCCCGCCGTTGTATTTTTGTGGGATATCCTTTTGGACAAAAAGGATGGCGTTTGTTTGACTTGGAGTCTCGGGAATTTTTTGTGAGCCGTGATGTGCGGTTTTTGAACATACATTCCCTTATCTTCGACACTCTTCCCCGGTAGTTCACGTCTCCAATGGGAGGCTTATTTTCGTCAAGATCCTGTGTGGGATGATGATGGTCCTGATTTTTATGGTGTTGATGATGTGCTCACAATGGGCCATGATGGGGCACCTCTTCTTCCGCTTCTAGTGTTGTTCGTATCGGCGACGTCCGGTGTGATACCTCGACACCGCTTCGGTTGAGGGGGAGTCCAAATGCTACCGAGGTTGGGTCGCCTAGAGCCGCCGGTGCAGCAGTGCTGGGATGCCTGGAGGTGCCGCCTGGCGGTGTTAGTGTGCAGCAAGTGCACTGGCAAAGACGCTCGGTGCGGTTCAAAGAAGAAGTCGCGTGATTCTCGGTCCGAGTGCAAGTGTGCCTCGTGACAGCCATGTTCAGGGTACTAGTGGTGCTAAGAGTATTGGAGAAAACACTACTTTGTTGGGTCGCGGGCATCGTGTCAAAACCCCATCTACCAAACTCCGGGATTATGTCACTAATACTATGGTTCGGGAAAATATAGATCCTCCCTCTCGCCGCTCTTCCGACTCGATCGCGTTCTTTCAGTACTCCCTTTGACATAGCTTGTTATGTTAAATATGATAATTTTTCTCGCAAAACATAAATATTTTCTCTCAAAGAATCACAAAGGGTCGAGAGTCTAAATCATTCCAGAAGCCGTTAAACATCCCGGTCAAGGCCAAGCTATGCAAGAGGAGATTGATGCCCTTGAGCGTAATGGCACATGGACCTTAGAAGATTTACCTCCTGGTAAGAAGGCCATTAGTAGTGGTTGGATTTACAAGATCAAGTATACCTCTACAGGTGAAGTTGAACGTCTTAAGGGACGATTGGTTGTTCATGGTAATCGTCAGGTTGCTGGTGTCGATTATAATGAAACGTTTGCCCCCGTTGCCAAAATGGGTATTGTTCGTGTTTTTCTTGCTGTTGCTGTTTCTTTGAATTGGGAATTGCATCAAATGGATGTTCATAATGCATTTCTTCATGGTGATTTGAATGAAGAAGTGTATATGAAACTTCCTCCGGGGTATCATTCTACCTATCCAGGGAAGGACTGTCGTCTGCGTAAATCGTTGTATGGTCTGAAACAAGCTCCACGACAATGGTTTGCTAAGTTGTCATCTGCTTTGCGGGAGTTTGGTTTCAAACAATCTTATGCAGATTATTCTTTGTTCAGTTATGTGCAGGGAAGTGTGTTTCTGCATGTTCTTGTTTATGTCGATGATTTGATTGTTGCTGGGTCATCTCATGATTCTGTTCTGCGTTTCAAACGTTATCTGAGTTCTTGTTTTCATATGAAAGATTTGGG
The DNA here is from genome assembly GCA_947648045.1 of Beta corolliflora. NCBI lineage: Eukaryota > Viridiplantae > Streptophyta > Magnoliopsida > Caryophyllales > Amaranthaceae > Beta > Beta corolliflora. Next base: position 42,441 of record CANSZD010003679.1, on the reverse strand, counting down.
TGTTCTGAAGTATTTTCTGGGCATTGAGGTTGCCCGTAGTCCTGCATGCCTGTTTTTGTGTCAACGTAAATACTCCATGGATATTTTGTCTGAAGCTGGTATGCTTGGTTGTAAGCCAATTGATACTCCTATGGAGCAGAACCATAGTCTTGCATCTGTTGTTGGTCTTCCATTTGCTTATCCTGATCAATACCGACGCCTTGTTGGACGGTTGGTCTACTTGTCTGTTACCCGACCTGAGTTGAGTTATGCCGTTCATACTTTAGCGCAATTTTTAAGTTCTCCTCAAGTTCCACATTGGGATGCTGCTATCCGTGTTTTGCGTTACATTAAGGGTAGCCCCCGGTCAAGGTGTGATGTTTCGTCCCGTGTCCGACTTCGTGTTTAACAAAGTTTCCGTGATAGTGATTGGGCGGCCTGTCCTCTTACGCGTCGTTCTTTGACTGGCTATTTAGTCTTCTTGGGACGTTCTCTTGTTTCTTGGAAGACCAAGAAGCAACCTACTGTTGCACGTTCGTCCACTGAGGCTGAATATCGTGCTATGGCCGTTACTACTTGTGAGTTGAAATGGTTAAAATCTTTATTGTTTTCTCTTGGGATTTTACATTCCAAGCCTATGCGTTTATTTTGTGATAGCCAATCTGCCTTACACATTGCTCAGAATCCTGTCTTCCATGATCGTACCAAGCATATCGAGGCAGATTGTCATTTTGTTCGTGATGAGTTAGTTTCTGGTAATCTTTCTACTTCGTATGTTCCTACTGGTCATCAATTAGCTGACATCTTAACTAAGGCGCTTGGCAGGCAACAGTTTGGCTTCTTATTGCGCAAGTTGGGCATCCGGAATTTGCATGCTCCAACTTGAGGGGGAGTGTTAGGAATTCTAGGTGATTTAAAATTCTAGATAGTTGTGGAAAGTTGTATTTACAAATCCTAGTCGGTGTATCCTTATACTTTAGGTTAATAGGTTGTACTATAAATATGTTGGTTTGGTCTTTAATAAAGTTTGAGCAGTTCAATTTAATATTCTCCATAGTTTATCATCATCAGTTAACCATCTCAAATCATCCTTAATATGGAGCATGAGCTGCATTTTAGCCAACCAAAATCATATATATAAACATTTTAATTTCATCATAAAACTATGATTTCTTTTTTGAAGAAAAACAGTGAATTTTTCTAAAACAAATACTTACAAGTTTACTATGACCTTAAGAATAAAGATATGTTCTCTTAATTTCAATGCATTTATCATCATAATCACTATCACGGCGTAAATCAATAGCTAAATAAAAAAAGTAGCATTGAAAAAGCTTCCAACACAATAATGACCAACAAGTATCTTTAGTCTTATGACTAATAGTTTGCACAATTTCTATCATTCACAAAAAATGACTGACTTGTATAGATGAAACTTAAGATACAAGAGGAACCAAATTACGTACCTTCTTAAGAACTATAATATGGGTCCGCTTAGAAGACTTTGGCGGCGGACTCAACGGCGGGTGTATGGCGGAGTCTGGTGTTTCTGCTGGTGGCGAGGTCATGTTACTTGTCGACATATTAGGACAACTTTTAATTTGTGTTTACAACAATTAATTTGCTTGATTTTTTTTTGACTTTCTAATATTTGAATTCTGCCTGTTTACAATTACATATTACGTATATATACAGTCTGTCTATACTTCCTTTTCTTTTATTTATGTTCATTCAGGTGCCTTGACTTGATCAATTAAATGGGAGACATGAGATGTACATCCATTATAATATTAACTGTCTTAAATAAAATTTTCATTTGAGCTAGATGTCAGCCTAGCTATATTCTCTTTCTCCATGTTTTTGGTTGGTAACTTGAGTGGAAGTTCAATGATGGAAGAAGAAGTCAATTTATTTTAGATAAATGTATTTTAAGTATCAACTATCAAGCTTGAGTTTTAAATGAATTATTCCTAAGTAAGTTACTTTGTCCTTTGTGTGTAAAGTACTTATTGTAGTTATTTCTTACAAAAGACAAAAGTCTTAAGAATTAGTTACCCAAATGCCTTGTTAATTTGATATGTGGAATAAACTTATCACAATGTTGATGGTGGTATAACTTCACCCCAGATATGTTTTTTTTCCATGAATTTTGATTACCTGTCAATATTTCCTTTATAATTTGTGTTTAGTCAATGGTTATAAATGGTGATAATAGTAATGAATAATATTAGTAAAATTATGTATGAAAATCTCTTGTTCATATCCATGGTAATGAAATAAACTTACCTCAAAATCAAGACATGTAATTTTACTTCAATAATATATTAGCATTACCACCATTTAGACATTTATAACTACTAAAGAAACAGATCATAAAAAGTTTTAATAGATGATAATGAAAACTACGAAGAAAAAAAGATATGTACTTGAAGATATAAAAAATACCATGAGTATTGGCAATTTCGGCATAGATAATACTCCTATGAAATTTCATTTAAATCCAATACCACCATCTTGTTTTATAGCCGCATGAAAAAGGGATCATAAGTCGTTACTATTGTGAGAGTGGAATTGTTTCTACACACATGCGTGCACACACGCAAACGCATACACGCACGTACACACACAACGTGTGCACGCGCGCACACACCACTACAAGAAACACTAATGTTATTAGCAACTCACAACATTTAATTACAACTTTAGTAATTATTATTAATTAGCCATGATTTCATATATGTATATATCATTGGTATCCATCTCTATATATACTAATTAGTAAGACATGTTGCATTAATTAGTAACACATCACATATAATTAGTATTTAAAGGATCAAGGTTGGCCTAGTGGTTGTGAGACGCTTCTTTAAATGTTGATATCTCGAATTTCTTATAAGTAAAAAATTATAAAAATTTGATATTTAGAATCCTCGCATTGAGACGAATCTAACAAGACCGCACTTGACTTTTTTTTTTTCTTATTTAATGATGCGAGATAGTTTAACAAATTAAAGTTGGTTGATGAATAGGCCAAAAAAAGCAAATAGTGCAACTAAAAAAAGCAATAAATGGTACAATTAAAAAACGGAGGAAGTATATATAAAGGTATTATTTGTATATAACTTGATAGGTTAACATGAAATCTATATTAATCTAAACTCTTGATTCACTGGCAAGTCTGGCAATGTATTTTCTGAAGGTACATGATCCCCCCCACAATACCAAAGGAGATAGAGTGAGGGATGGTTTAGTAGTTAGAGTATCTCTTCCGTCTCCTTTACTTCCACCAACTTGTTAAGGTTTCTTCTTAGGAAAAAAATACCAAAGGAGATATGAAGGTTTGACTCTACACCTCAATGGATTCATCCAACACTTACGGATGATTACAGTGGCGTATCCAGGATTTTCACCATATGGGTTCGAACACTTTGAATATAACACCCTCATAAATTATTTGTAAGATAATATTCATATATTAGTTCAAATTTATTGCGAATATTCGAAAATTTAAAGTTGCAAACGCCTTTAGCTTATTTTTCAAAAGAAAAAATAGGAGTACATAAACAACCAACATTTTTTAGAATTTTCTTAAGATGACTAACTTGAGTGCTTGTCCCGTACATATATACTCCCTCCGTTTTTTTAGATGTAACATTGGACTTTTCACATTTGCTGAGGCACAACTTTGACCAATAATATCTCTGATTGTATAAAGGTAAAAAATTATAAAAATTTTATATTTGAAAAGTGTATACCATGACGAATCAAACAATTAATGGTCAAAGTGTATTGGATGAATAGTGCCCAAAGTCAACATATTACATCTAAAAAAACGGAGGGAGTATTAAAAACAAGAAAATATCATAATTAATAACTACAATATGGAATTAGCATTGACATGGGCAAGAAAAAGAAAGGGTTAGAAAAAGAAATTATATTAAATAAAACAGGGAAAGAATTACTCTATATGAAGCCAACAAGGTAGAGTATAAAAAAAGGAGAAGAATAAATTGTGAAAAAGTAAAACAAAGAGGCATAGCAGACATGGGAAAGGAGAAGAATAAATTGTGAAAAAGGAAAAAAAAAAAGATGCAATATAGCAGACACGGGATTCGAACCCCGGTATATGTTGACATATTAGCTTGTAATTGACACGGACCAACCTGACAGAAGAGGTTCTTGGTGATATTGCTGCAGGATATATGTTTTATCCGGTTTTAAGCTCCAGAAAAATAACTTAATTTTTCCAGATTCCACTATGGGTTCAATCAACCCAAACGAACCCATAGTGGATCCGCGATGATTCGGCTAATATTGGTATATTCATCGCTTTGTTATTGCAATTTGCAAGTGTGTCTTGAGGCATGGATTGGCTCTCGCAAGTCGCATGTAATTACTTTACTAAGTAATTAGTCCACTCATTTTTTAATTGTTGATTCTGAGCCAAAATGTTGCTTGGTACCATAACGTACTCGAAATAGTCAAACTCTATGATAACGCTCTGTATGTGATGTGTGCATGAGTGCAAGTTTCTAAATACGAAACGCTTCTTATGCTAGCTAGCTAAACAATGTTAAAGTACGGCCAGCCTGAAACGTTTCCCTTCGATCGTGAGAAACGTCATAGTATTATATTATAGTATTGATTGTAAACTTATGATGTCTACTTACAATATATCCACTTACGAGCCACGAACCTGAGCTTAAGTTATTCCCATTTTGGGAACCTTGAAGTTCATCAAAAGGCAAAAAGTGATTAGTTGTTTGACTACTTAGCTCTGTTCTTTTGGACTGAATTAATGAAAATTCAGTTCAGTTCAATTTAGTTCTTTTCAGGAAAATTCAGTTTAGTTCAGTTAGTTTCTTATCACAGTTTTAATTCAATTCAGTTCAATTCAGTTCAATTAAATTCAGTTCAGTTCAGATAAATTAAATTCATATCAGTCTAATCCTGTTCATTCTAAAAAAATAGAGCCTTATAATAACAAGTTTGGTTCAATTATTAAGGGGGCTCCCTGTGCAATAAAGATCACATGCATTGAGTTCTTAATTGATAAATTAAAAGTAGAAAGATATCTTAAAGTTTTAATTTATATTATAAAAAAATAATAATCACACAATAACATCATATATATCTATATATATACTTTTAAAACCCAAGCGCAAAGAATTGTCGCTGATGTATGTATTCCCTCCTCCCGAACAAATGACACAAAGTAAACAACAAAAATGTGTATAGAAAGACTCGAACCCCAACCTCTCATTTGAATTACAAAGACACTAACCAACTAATTTTCAATCTCATATTGGTTTTTGTGGAAAAAAGAGATTTTGAAAGACTAGTTAACATACACCCCATAATCATTGAATTTAGTAACTCGTAAACAAATAGAAAACTCACAATTACATCCCATTATCCCAAAACCAAATAATTTGAATAAATTAAAGTTATGATGAATCCTTTTTTTTTTTTTAAAGTTTGATGACTCCTTTAATCTCTTGTATGAGTATTGTTCTTTTTAAATGACCATCAATCGTATGTTTAGCTTTCATTATCATGTTTAACAAAAATTTTGACTATATTTGCTAGTAACAAAAAAAGGAAATAGTCTAAGATACAAGTGATTTTTAACTACAATTATACAAGTGCGTCAATTGAATTATCGTCATTTCTTTTTTCTTGAAAGGTTTTAGTTAAAATTACGATTTGATTTTTCTTAGTAATGTAAGATGGCTAATTGGTTCAAATTAATCTATTACATTACTACAACTATCACGAAATGTGATATTTCGGTATTATTTTATAATGGTATGAAACCTAATCTAACATGTCAATAAATAAAATGATCCAGGGGATTACCCGGGGCAACAACTAGTTTCTACAATAAAAACTACGTATATATATATATGATAGATGAGTCCAATACCAACAATGAAAAATGTTTTATACAATAAGTCAATAACTATTAATATAAAAATATAGTATACGCGGGGACCCTATATTTTCGGGGGCCCTAAGCGGTCTCCTATATCGCACATGCTCGCCGTTGTCCCTCATAAGTAACTACCTCATTCTAGGTCTTGGAATACCCGACATAACTAGCTTATTCTAGGATAGACGTTTTGATTGTCGAATATCCATTAGTTAAACTAAAACAATAAGGAAAAATTATTTTAAATAAGTCAACCTTGCGTGGTCTTCCAAATTCAAGTCCAACTTTTGATCATTCCTAGTCAAGTCAACTTTGTAGCACCATTAACTTTAATTAGGCTAAATAACCTAGTAACTCGATAAACTCGGTAAATAAAAAAGTTTGACTTTAAATAAACCCATTGACCCACCCATTAACCCACCCAAAACCGAAAACCCACCAAAACCGAAACAAACCCTAACCCCTAAACCTAAACCCTAACCCTCCCCCACCCTCCCACCACCCCCACCCAGCCAGCCTCCCCCCCCCCACCCCTCCCGCAGCCTCCCCCACCCCGTCGACCCTCACACCACCCCCCACCCCATCGCCTCCCCCCCCCCACCCTCCCGCAGCCTCCCCCCCCCCGTCGACCCTCCCACCTCCCTCACCCTCCCGCAGCCTCCCCCACCCCCGTCGACCCTCCCACCACCCTCCACCACCCCGTCGAATCCCCCACCCTCCCCACCACCTGTCGAATCCCCCTCCCCGCTAATTTCCGCTTCAGGCCGTTCACTTCCACGAAAAACACCCACCCCCAGTGCCCTGCAAAGTGACAAAGAACAACGAAGATGAGAACAGGGAGAAACTACAACGTCGACAAGGGGAGGAAGGCTGCGCGGGCCGCTAGGGTGGGGGTTGCATGGCCGCGGGGCCGCGAGGGGGGGGGCTGGGTGCGCGGGGCCGCGAGGGGGGGGGCTGCGGGCTGCGGGTGCGGGGGTGGGGGCTCCGGGCTACGTGGGCCGCGAGGGGTGGGGAGGGATGGGGGCCGGCATGGTGGGGGATGCGAAGGGCGGGGAGGGGAGGGTGGGGATGGGGCGCGGGGGTATGGGTAGGGAGGGGTGGGTGTTGGGTTTGGTGGGGTGGTAACCCGTTGTAACCTCGTGATAATGGGTAAAAAAACCACTAACCTAAATTTGGCTTAAATGATGGTAAGGTTGGTTTGACTAGGAATAATCAAAAGTTAGACTTGAAAGGGAAAGACCACGCAAAGGTTGACTTATTTAAAATAATTTTTCTAAACAATAAAAGTTAGGTCAAAAGTTCAATACCCTATACAAAAATCTTTAAAACTTTAAAAGTTCCTAAAAATGTACTAAAAAATTAAGGAGAAAAAGGTAATAATAAGTTAAGCCGTATGACAAAAAAAACTTTTAGTCGGATCGTTTTATATAAGAGCAACTCATCTTATGATTATCAAGGTTGTACATACAAGGTGAAAACCATCAAAATAAAAACTTTTAAGTACTCCCTCCGTTTCACAAAAATTAACTCACTTTTTTTTGATACATTTTATAAAGATTTATACACTTTTCTTAATCTATTATAGGACATAAGGCCCACCATTTTAATACTCACATTTTCTTATTTTATAATTGTTTTCTCCCCTACCACACTTTTTTTCATTTTTCTTACTTGTTTTCCCCATTTTCTTAGTTTTAGTGAAAATCAAAATAAATAATGAAACAGAGAGAGTATAAAGTAACTTTTTCATATGGCTTATTGCGTAATTGAAAGAGGGCGGGGGAAGAATCATTCCTTCCTTTATCTGTTGGAAGATATGATTTTCATTTTTCTATGTATTGGCATTCCATGCTATCAACCAAACTTTAAAAAGAGGTGACACTAACACATTAATCACGAAAATGATAATTTCTCCCTCTATTCAAATGAGTATATAAGATTAATCTTTTTATAATATTACAAATTGCGAAATCACTCGCCGTCGGTGCATGTCTTCTTCCATACGTTTTTTAGGCAGAAGTTTTTCCGTGAGTAATAAATACGTTTCTCTAGTGATAGTAATTTGGAAGCATAAACTTCAACATTTGGATACGTTTAATGTTTATGTATCTTTAAACGTGTCGGCCAACATGCATTTACGCGTTTCTCATAATGTTCTTAAAATGGAATTGGATGCATGAATCGTAAGCTACAGTTGCTCATTCTGGAAAATATGTTGGATAAGTGGACTAACACTATATATACCACAATGTTTTACAAGAATATCCATGGACTATGTTTCTGCAAATCATTTCATATTCCTACATCCTCCTATAGATCATTAATCCCAAAGTATTCAAAAGATTTTCTACACATCACAAATATCTTGAAAAATAGAATATATAATATATATGCAAAATTTGCCAAAATATACCTTTTATATACCACTTTTTATGAGAAGATACCTTTTATAATTTGCCGGGCATCTTAAGACCTTGAAAAAGAATCTGTTCATGAGATTCAACCTCAACCTATCTTCAAGTTGTTGGAAGTTCAACATACTCTAAAAGTTAACCTCAAAGAGAGGAGTGGAAAAACAAGTAAAAGGCTATTGTCCCACATTGTTAGTAGGAGCTCCTTAGCACTTCTTGTTTGATAGAGTGCTAGATGGATGGATGCACCACACACACGCGCGCCGGCCGGGCCGGGCTCGGGCTCGTGGCGGGCGCGGGTTGTGGGTCTGCGGTCCGTTTTAAAACTCCTTCATTTATTTTGGCGTAAATCTCGGAATTTATTCTCAGAACCGTTGCTAGCAAGATTTCCGGAGTCAAATCCCTTATTTGCTTGCCTTCCGTTTTTTTCTCTTTACTTGCCGCTTAAAAGGGCCGTTCTTCGAAATTAATCACACACAAATTACTCTCCTCTTCTTCTCTTCCACAAAAACTCTCTGGTTTTGGGCAATATTCTGGTCTCCATCCGAGGTGTGTGAATGCACACATATCTTGGAGTCGTGCTAATCCTGGAGGACGTCGCCTAATTTCTACTGCACCGGGGTAGCGCGAAATCGTCTTTTAGGACAGTGGTCTTCCACGTCACGGTAAATTGTTTTCCTTGTTCACGCTTCAACAGATAAGTATCATTGGTTTATTGTTTTATTTGCAACAATCTAAAAGACGATTTTATGGCTTCCAAACTTATGATTCCTGATATGTCTAAGATGGAACCCCTAGATGGGAAAAACTATAAACGTTGGGGTCGTTAGGATGCGTTTTTATTTGGAACAAATTGATGTTGCATATGTTCTTGATGATGTCGTTAAACCCGTTGATGAATCCGATTTGCCTCGCCTTTGAATCAAAGTTTGCTAAGGATGATAGAACTCGTAAGGGTATGCTACCGCATCATATGTCAAATGCTTTACTTGGATATTTACATCGTCGTTTAATCATGCTAAGACTATTTGGGATGCTTTAGAAAAGAAATATGGGACTGATGATGCTGGATCAAAACGTTATTGTGTTAGTAAGTGGTTAGGCTTTCAAGTTGATGATGAAAAACCTATAATTGATCAAATCCATGCCTATGAGAATATTTGTCTTGCTATGGCTGCCGAGGGTCTGTGCATTTGTGATATTACCCTTGCTATTGTGTTGATTGAAAAACTGCCTCCTTCTTGGAAAAATTTTCGAAACCAGTTAATGCACAATAAGACAGACCTAGCTTTAGAGGAACCGATAGGTCACCTTAAGATTGAGGAAGAGAACCGAATTAAGGACAAAGGTCAATCTCGTGATTCGTGATCAATCTGCTTTTCCCTGTTTCATCTAAAGCAAATTTGGTAGAACCAAATAATTCGGAAAAAATAAGGGCCCTAACAATTTCCATAGACCTCAAGGAGGAGTTCGGATACGGGTTTAAGGGAAACCGTAACAATTGTGGGAAACCCGGTCATAAGGCTAAGTTCCGTAGAAGCAAGAAGCGAAATCACGCCAACCTTGCTTGAAGCTAATGATAACATAGTTCTTTGTTGTGTCGAAGTAAACTTAGCCGGTAATGTTCTTGAATGGATTGTTGATACTGGGGGCAACCAGGCACATTCGCACTAACAAAGACATGTTCACAAGTTATGGTAAGGTTGATGGTGAAAATGTCTTCATGGGTAATTCAAAGATTCGCAAAATGTTCAAGGCAAAGGGAAGATTGTTCTAACTCTTACTTCTGGAAAGTTGCTTACTCTTACTAATGTTTTGCATGTTCCAAAAATGCGCAGGAACTTAATTTCTGGAAGTCTACTTATGAAAGCTGGACTCAAACTCTCTTTTAATTCTGATAGACTTGTTCTTACTCGTAATGGGGAGTTTGTAGGGAAGGGGTTTTGTAATGGGGGGCTTTTTACTCTTGATGCAAAAGTTGAAATTATGAATAAAAGTGCTAGTACTTCTTCTGTCTACATCGCTGAGTCTATTGATTTATGGCATTCTAGATTGGGTCATGTTAACATTGCTTCAATCAAAAGGCTTAAACATTTGAATTTGATTCCAAGTTTTTCTAAAACTGAATTTTCAAAATGTGAAGTGTGTGTTGAAGCCAAGTTTGCAAAGAAACCATTTAAATCAATAGATAGGCAAACCGAAGTACTAGAACTTGTTCATAGTGATTTGGGAGATTTTAAAATTCATGAGAGCAGAGGTGGGAAAAGATATTACATTACCTTTGTTGATGACTGTTCTCGTTTCACTATGATTTATCTTCTCAGATCAAAAGATGAAGCGGAAGAGATGTTTCTCAAATACAAAGCTGAGGTAGAAAATCAACTGGACAAGAAAATCAAGAGACTTAGGAGTGATAGGGGAGGTGAGTATGACCCTAACACTCTTAAGGCTTTCTGTGAACAGAATGGAATAGTCCATGAGGTAACTGCTCCCTATACACCCGAACAAAACGGTATTGCTGAAAGGCTATTCTTTCTGCTTGTCATGTTTTAAATAGAGTACCTCATAAGAAACTTGATAAGACCCCTTATGAACTGTGGAAAGGTCGAACGCCAAACCTGAAATATTTGAAAGTGTGGGGGTGTTTGGCAAAAGTTGGGATACCTAGTTTTAAGAGAGATAAGATAGGTCCTAAGACTGTTGATTCCATTTTTATTGGCTATGCTTATCAAAGTGCTGCTTATCGCTTTCTAGTGAAAGGTACTAACAATTCTTATGCAGGTGGTACTATTGTTGAATCGAGGGATGCAGAATTCTTTGAAAATATTTTTCCTTTGAATTCTTCTTGTTGTAGTAATGATTTACCATCCTCTAGTACTGCACCTGTTTTGTCTGTTGCTTCTTCTTTAACTAACAATGATTCTGTTTTGGAACCAAGGAGAAGCAAAAGGGCGCGAAAGGAAACTAGTTTTGGGTCTGATTTCATTATCGCTTTTCTATCGAACCACTCTTGATTGACGATGATTTTGTAAGTGTGTTCATTTTAGAAAATGATCCCAAAACTTATGATGAGGCCATGAGGTCAATTGATGCAATTTTTTGGAAAGAGGCAATTAACAGTGAACTAGAATCAATTCTCAACAATAACACTTGGGAATTGGTTGACTTGCCTAGAGGTTGCAAGCCCATTACTTGTAAATGGATCTTTAAGAAAAAATTGAAACCTGATGGATCCATTGACAAGTATAAGGCTAGAATAGTAGTGAGGGGTTTTACTCAAAAACAGGGAATTGACTATTTTGATACCTACTCCCCTGTCACCAAAATTGCAACCATTAGGACCTTAATTGCTCTTGCTTGTATACATGATCTCATTGTACATCAAATGGATGTAAAAACTGCTTTTCTTAATGGAGATCTGGAAGAAGAGATTTATATGGTTCAACCGGAAGGTTGTGCAATTTCGGGTCAAGAAAACAAAGTTTGTAAACTGGTCAAGTCATTGTATGGACTCAAGCAAGCTCCAAAACAATGGCATGACAAGTTTGACAAGACTATGACAGGAAATGGGTTTCATGTCAATGAAGGAGACTCTTGTGTTTATTTTAAGCATGATTCAAATGGTTGTGTGATTATTTGTCTTTATGTGGATGATATGCTAATTTTTGGTACTAGTCTTGATCGAGTAAATGAGACAAAGAAATTTCTAAGTTCCAAATTTGAAATGAAAGATATGGGTGAGGCAGATGTGATTTTGGGAGTCAAAATTATAAGAAATCAAAATGGCATCTGTCTTAGCCAATCTCATTATGTTGAAAAACTCTTGAAAAAGTTTAACTCATTTAATATCGATCCAGTTAGAACCTCTTATGATTCAAGTGTCCACTTAAAGAAAAATAAAGGTGATCCAGTTTGTCAATATGAATATGCTAAAATCATTGGCAGTGTGATGTTTCTTATGAATTACACTAGACCTGACATTGCTTATTCTGTAAGTAGACTAAGCAGGTACACTCATAACCCAAACAAAGATCATTGGGATGCTCTAAAGGCGATTGCTCGGGTATTTGAAAGGTACCATGGATTGGAGTTTGCACTACTCCAAATCTCCGGGAGTACTAGAAGGTTTCGTGATGCCAACCGGGTATCGACAATGATGAAGTAAACTCCACCGATGGCTATGTTTTCACCCTAGGGGGTGGAGTCGTGTCTTGGAAATCTTGCAAGCAATCTTGTCTTGCTATGTCTACTATGGAATCTGAATTTATTGCTCTTGAATTGGCAGGTCATGAGGCTGAATGGTTGAGAAATCTGCTTGCAGATATTCCAATGTGGGGGAAGCCAGCTCCTTCTGTTGCTCTCCACTGTGATTCACAAGCTGCCATAGCTGTTGCAAACAACCACGCCTACAATGGGAAAAAGAGACACATTCGTTTGAGGCATAAGGTGCATCAAAGATCCGTTGTCAAATGGAGTGATATCACCTGGATTATGTTAAATCGAGAAAAGAACATCACGGATCCGCTCACCAAAGGCCTGTGTAGAAAACTAGTTTTGGAAACATCGGAAGGGATGGGCTTAAGGCCCATTGGATGAATTGTAACTAATGAACTCCTACTCACTACGAGTTCAAAGGAGAACATTATGAATAATTCAGAAGCACAAACTTTTATTTTTTCCATCCCTAGATGTTTATGATGTAATGTGCTTGCTACAAATTGAACTTTAGGGTGAGCCAAGGCTCTTAATGAACCCATATCCATATGTTTGGAGGTGTGATGTAGCTCACACTTGATGGATTCACCTACTTAGGTGTGGAAGTGTGGCCGCTTCCTATGAGAATTGCATGGGCTAATTCTCTAGAGCACCTATGAGCATCCGAGTCCGGGACGTATGGCCAGTATAAGGCGTCACTATTATTCGCGGAGAATCAGAATATTATACATGTTCAATTGTGTGCTCTAAGTGATGTATCTTTTCCTCCCTATTAAGTTCAAGACTCAAGTCACTTGATAGGAAAGAGATACTAGCTTAAAAGCACTAAGTGTTAATTCAAGTCGCAAGACATTGACACTTATGCAATTGTTTTGTTTTGCCCAAAGCCAATTCTCATTCCTTTTCTTTTCTCGTTTGTTGACCCTGTGGGGGATTGTTGGAAGTTCAACATACTCTAAAAGTTAACCTCAAAGAGAGGGTGGAAAAACAAGTAAAAGGCTATTGTCCCACATTGGAAAAATATCATTGCTTCTCCTTGTTTATTAGTAGGAGCTCCTTAGCACTTCTTGTTTGATAGAGTGCTAGATGGATGGATGCACCACACACGCGCGCGCGCCGGCCGGGCCGGGCTCGGGCTCGGGCTCGTGGCGAGCGCGGCGCGGGCGTGGGCTGTGGATCTGCGGTCCGTTTTAAAACTCCTTCATTTATTTTGGCGTAAATCTCGGAATTTATTCCAGAACCGTTGCTAGCAAGATTTCCGAGTCAAATCCCTTATTTGTTCGCCTTCCGTTTTTTCTCTTTACTTGCCGAGTTAAAAGGGCTTTCTTTCGTAAATTAATCACACACAAATTACTCTCCTCTTCTTCTCTTCCACAAAAACTCTCTGGTTTTGGGCAATATTCTGGTCTCCATCCGAGGTGTGTGAGTGCACACATATCTTGGAGTTGTGCTAATCCTGGAGGACGATCGCCTAATTTCTACTGCACCGGGGTAGCGCGAAATCGTCTTTTTAGGACAAAGTGGTCTTCCACGTCACGGCAAATTGTTTTCCTTGTTCACGCTTCAACAGATAAGTATCATTGGTTTATTGTTTTATTTGCAACACAAGTAACTAGTTTCTGGCATCGACCCACTTAAAAACCTCATGTGTGAGAAGCACGTGCCTCGTGTTTTAATGTATCCCACCCTTTTATCCTCACATAACCACCTTAAACCACTTCTCTTATGAGGATTAGGTCAACCGTAAATAGACTAAGGTTGTATCTCGGAAAGAAATATACATCCACTGAAAACTAGCCTTAATTAAGCTAAAAATCGGAAATCGGTCTTTTTGCTAATTTTACAAATTTTGCTCATTTTATGTTTTTGTTCATTTTAAGAAACTTTTTGCTTATTTTATGTAATACTTATTCATTTTACAATTTTTTTGTTGATTTTATGTTTTCGCGCATTTAAGGAAATTTTGCTCATTTTGTAAATTTTATATTCATTTTATGTTTTTGCTCATATCAATAAACTTTTGCTTATTTTACAAAGTTTTTGTCCATTTTATATTGGTTGGTCATTTTATTTTATTATTCATTTAAGGAAATTATCATTTAAATTTGGATTTTTTGTGGGGAAGGACCAATTAAAATAGGGTTTTTGTGGGGAAACACCACTTAAATTTTTTTTTTGAGGGAAGGACCAATTAAAATACTTCCTATGGCAACTTAACACCACATTACGATTTCCGGCCAAATTGTCAACTTTCCGGCGTTGACAATTTCTTTCCATCCAAAACCTCGGTTTTTTTGTTTTACCTCCTCCCCCACCCCTACGCCCTACCCACCGGAAACCCCCCCTAGTCCCCTACCCCGAAATCCTCACACTCTCCTTCTCTCTCCATTTCCTAGCTTCATCCTTCTTCTTGATCACCTCCCAATCCCAAATCCTCCAACCCCTTTTGCGCTCGTTGCCCCTCTCTCTCTCTCCATCGTGGGTCCCCGCTCTCGTGGTTCACCTATCGTAGGGCGCAAGGAAGGAGGATTCGGTGGGAGTTTCTCGTGGGTAGGACGTAGTGCGTAGGGGTGGGGGGAGGAGGATTCCGGTGGGGTTTCCGGTGGGTAGGGCGTAGGGATGGGGAGCGGGATTACGGTGGGTAGGGCGTAGGGGTGGGGAAGGAGGAGAAACAAAAAAAAAATCGATGTTTTGGACGGAAAAAATAAATCAACGCCGGAAAGTTGACAATTTGGCCGGAAAATCGTAATGTGGTGTTAAGTTGCCAAGGGAAGTATTTTAATTGGTCCTTCCCTCCAAAAAATTTTAAAGTGGTGTTTCCCCACAAAAACCCTATTTTAATTGGTCCTTCCCCACAAAAAACCCTTTAAATTTAGCAAAAACTTTTTAAAGATCAAATAAGCCAAAAAAAACCAATATTGCTAAAATTCACAAGAATCACAAAAAGGTGGAAATAGAGTTTTCAAATATCAAATTTTTGAACAAATGAAAGAGGGGAGAATGATATACTAGAATATCCAAATATCCAGGTGCAATTTTTTTTAATCTCATAAATGAATTTGAAATTTGCTGTGAGAACACAAGGAAAAGGAAGACAATGATTGATGCAATTAACATAAAGTTTAGATTAATCAATCGAGAAACTTGTGTTCATTTTCCTGCTCAGGTATCATCATTTGCAAGTGCTATTGCCGCCATTGTTATGGTTTGACTTGAGCTCTGTTGATCAATTAGTTTGATGACCTTTTGTGTGATTTGAAGTTTATGAACTCTAATTAATAGATTTTCCCAAGTGATGTTAGTGTTGAGAAATATGATTGATTGAATTCTAGGGTTTTTTGGGTAATGAATGAGTAGAGAGGAAGCAAAAGACTAGAGAAAGAAGCTGAGAAATAGAGAAAGAGTGCGTGAATGAGTGAGGAGAGAGAGTAAAGTGTGTTTTATTTTCATAATCAAGCGCCCAATTCCTTTCATTGCGGGACGAGAATAAAAGCCCTTGATTAGATCATTAGCCTTGAACGATCTAGATTACATGTTTTCAGTTTTCAGATTTAGAGGGGGTTTTCACACGATTTCAATCTCGTGTGTGTATATTCCTCATTTGTTGTGCCATTACATAACTTCTAAAGTAATCTAATGGACAATTTTACAACACAATATGTGAAATTAGACATGGATCTTGCTTTTGGTCGTTTGTCTTAGGTTTTTCGAGGCCTTCGTTCTAACGATAAAAGTCAAGCCCTAAATCACACATAGAAATAAAACATAAACGAAAAATTTATCATAAACCATCTTTCATAAGACAAATTGGAAGTACAATTCTATGCGTGATTTTTCAATATTGTAATAGACAAAATATATAGGAAGTACTATTTGGCAATGACAATCTAATGGTAGATAAACATATTTTTATACAATTCAAAATTCACTCAACAAATATTCTTACAAGATGAGAATACAATTAACCCAACCACATTACATTGGTGGCCGCACGAGTAGATAAATTACTAAAACAATCCCAAAAGGAAGAAATTAAAAGGTGGTAGCACACACAAATTAAATGTAAATAGATGGTCACTTGCATCATTTTATGACCAATTTTCATCAGGAGACAATGGTTTATTGGCAAGAACAATTAATAATGTTGTTGCTTAATTACATGTTTCAAGTCTAGTACACAACAATATGAACTACCCATCCCTCTTAGAATATTGTTACGCGCGTTGTACTTGTTTATAACATTATATATTGTGTATTAGGGAGATAATTAGCGGCTGAAACTTTTAGCGCGCTGAGGTGATCCTTCACTTGTGTCATCCTTAAGCTTAAGAACTGAATAGATGCCTGCTCCAAGAATGGCTCCCTATGGGTGGAGCCAACATGTATATCCATATTCCATGGTACCTTCCTGCTGCTAAGGCTGGTCCTAGTGTCCTTGCTGGATTCATCGATCCACCTGTACTTGGCCTACAAGTTTATATCAACATCAAAGTTTAATGTTCATTTCGTTATTGAGCAGCTCAACATCTTCGTAGTTTTTTACCAAACAACCCGTTTTAAAAAATAAGGAAAAATTGTCGAAATAGATCTTTTATATCCTATTTTTTGCGAGAAATAATCTTATAGGAGTATTTTTTACGGCAACTTAATACCTTAAAATTTTAATATTTTGCAAGAAGCAATATTACTCTATTTTCCGGTGTTGACCCCCGGTTTACAATGTTCAATCACTTAAATCCCCAGTATGCTCTACACATGCATCGGGTTTTTTTCACTCTTTTGACGAGAAAATGGAGGGGAAATGATGGGAAAATGAAAAACCCGGCACATGCGGCATCAATAGAAAAAGTGGTATATATATAAAACCCAAAAATCGATGTGTCAACGTCGGAAATAGGTGGGTCAAAGCACGAAAATAGAATAAGGCTATATATCGCAAAAAAAATAAAATTTTAAGGTCTTAAAGCGCTTACTAAAATATTATAAAATATTTTTTTCATAAAAAAGTGGTTTATATAAGGCTTGTTTTGACAAATAATTCAAAAAATATATTCAACGAATATTTTTCGCATATCACATTTTTACATTACTCTAATCATTATAGTACTTGACATTCTTGGAAGATTATCAATATTAGCCTGTTTGGGCTCGATTGATCGGCGGCCCAATAAAGAGCTCGGAAGCCTCCTAGAGCATGGGCGAGGTGGCGACAATGGGTCCCACTTGTAAAGGTTGACCTAATCACCGGCATTTGGGGAAATCCCTAAAAGGATGAAATGACCATTCTTAGGAAAAGGTAGCATGCCCATTGCTACCAAAAAGGCCCATCCGAATAATATTTCTGTCTCGGAAATCCCCAACACTATAAAAACCAAGCTGTCTCATCATTGAGCAGGGTATTGAATTCTCACCTAACAAACTAGAGCATCTCTCTCTAGACTTCACTTCTCTCTCTACCTCGATCACATCGACTTGAGCGTCGGAGGGGCGATCCGGGAAACACCCCCGGGGTAGTCTAACCTTGTTTTGCGGGGATTCGGGCGTACGGATATCGAAGCTCGGGCGAGACGTTCTTGGGGGCCCACATCAAATCTCACAACACATTACAATCCTTAATTTCTCGGCGAAGCGGGTTTGGCGCCGTACGTAGGGGAAAGTACAAGAAGTTACTTCGCCACCACTCGGCAAGATTCACCTTGTTGCTACTCGGCAAAATCCCTCTCGAGAATCACTTAGCAATGGCCCCGGCCCAGAGCACACGTACCATGCGGCCCTCGGCACGGGGTCGAGAGGTCCGAAAGAGACCCCTCCCCGTCTCGACAAAGGAGGGCCGAGCGACCCAAAGCGCCCCTTTGTTCAGCCCTCGATCATGAAGAAGAAGAAGCGAGTCCATCGAAAATGGGCTGGCCATCGAACCGGCTACGGCCACGGCGGCCCCCATCCCACTATCCACGGCGGACATAAATTTGATAGCCGCTCGGCTCCAACGAGACCTTGCGGCAAAGCACTGAGGGATATGTTGGCTAACCTCTGGCGAGGGCGTTTTCTTGACCCCCCAAAGACCCGGACCTCAGGTCCACTTCCCCTTCGGGGCGGAGAATCAAGGCCGGCCCTAGCCGGCGGCGGTCGGGCCGGAGGGGCATAGTCGGCACGATCGGCAACGATCCCGGACGGGGAGGGAAGTGCGGCATGGGTCTAAGGGAAGATCCACCTTGCGGGGTGAGGAGACGCACGTGTCAAAATCGCCCAGGGGCAACGTCGGGAATAAAACCCACGGCGCTCGGCATTTCTGGCGAACGAGCGGCTCGGCGAGGGCCTAGATGCTCGACACATTCTTAATAAGAAAGCCGCTCGGCGAAAGGGCGCGGCGACTCCGCCCTATCGAGGCCCATTCGGATCAACGGCGGGGCGCTCAAGTTCATGGTCCGTTCGGCCCGGGACATACTTAGGCGCCCGGCCACAGGAAAAAAATCAAAGCGCCGTCGATCGAACCTTTCGCGGGCACGGCCGGCCGGACGATCACATGGCCACATACAAAGCACAAATGAGCGTTCAAGCGGGCGTTGCGAGGCCACTTGGTGCCGTTTCTTTCCCACGACTACGAAAGGAGCGGCCTAAGGCGGGTTCCAAAGAGCTTCCGCGAGGGTCATATGATTTCTCGGTGCTCGAGGACCTATTCCTACACCGGTTTATTGCTGGAAAGAGACAAAAGAAAACAAGTCTCCACTTAATGGGAGTCGGGCGGGAGGAAAACGAAAGCTTGGCCGACTACATCAAAAGGTTCAATGAGGAGTCATTAAAAATCTCCGATCTACAAGATCTTTGTGGCGTTCGCCGCCTTAATGTCCGGCCTTCGGCTCAGTCGGCTCGAGATGGTCCTTGGGCGAGAGCGAAGTGAAAACCTTCTTCGAAGCGATGACTCGGGCTCAAAGATTCATCGAAGCAACGAGACATATGTCGTCACTCGGGCAGCCGACGGGAGCGAGAAGAGGAAGGAAGAAGGAAATCACAAGGACCGGGTCAAGCGGCGAAAACGGGTGGTCGGTCGAGATAGGTTTAACGACCACGGCATCGACCCCAGATTCAACAAGAACGAAGAGAAATTTACCGGACATCAAGGACAAGTCCATGATGCCCCGCCCACCTCCCATCGGGACATCGGTCGCCGGCGAGACAAAAGCCAATGGTGCGAATTCCCGCGAAGAGTGCGGTCACACCACCCAGGATTGCGGGGAACTTAAGAAATCCTTGGACAACCTAGGCCGACCGGGGGGAAGGCGAGCCGGTACCTCGAAGCACTCTAGGGAAGAAAAGGGCAAACAAAAGGTTGGTCCATCCAACGGCGGGGACACGAGAGGGCTTCATCGGGGTCGTGGCGGGTGGCCTCGCGTCGGGTGGCCTTGCCGGCCGGCTCGCGCGAGGCCCGCCTCCAAAGTCTAAAGCACCGGGTACTTGATGTACATCATCCCCAGGCCGGCTTGTCCCATCGTGACATTCGGCGAGTCCGGTCGGCCCTGCACACGCCCCACGATGACCCCTTGGTCGTCGAACTCAAGTGGCTAATGCCGAGTCGGCGGGTGTTGGTGGATAGTGGATCTTCGGCGAGATATAATCACCTTTGGAGTGCCTCGAGGGCGGAAGTACGGTGAGAAGGATGTAACCCCGCTCGATCCGGCCACTCATAGGCTTCGGGAAGTCGGTACATCCGGTCGGATCCATTAAATTGCTGCTCGGATGGGAGAGAAAGCGAAAGGAAGAAGCCTACCGATTGACTTCCTAGTAGTGGACATCCCTCTACCATACAACATCATAATGGGAAGGCCGGCTACGGAACAAGGTCGAGGCGGCAATTTCGATTTACCGGCTCCTCGTGCAATTTGAAGCCGACGAGGGAAAGGTCGGAAAAATCCAAGGGGATCGGCGGGCGGCTAGAGAATGTTATGTGAACGACTGAAAAACAAGGTCGACGTCAAGAGGACTCGAAGAAAGAAAGCGCGAAGATGGTCGGCCCTCAAATGAGCTCGGGGTTTACCTTGCTGAGAATCCCAAGCAATACGAGCGTCCTCGGCGGGGGGGCGACGAAGAGGTCATCATTGATGAGAAACGTGGTCGGACTGCGAGAGTAGGCAAGGCCATGGACCCTCAAATAAGGAAAGAGATCATTGAGTTCTAGCAGTTACGAGAGACGTCTTTGCCTACGGAAGCCTGATGAAATGCCCGGGCTCGACCCCTAAAGTGATGTGCCACGAGCTAAACATCGAAGGGGGTTGGCCGGTCAAACAAAAGGCGAGGCATCAAGGCCCCGAGGAACACTTGCGGCGGCCGCGAAGTCGAGAATTGCTCGAGGCGGGGTTCATTGAGGAATGCCGGTACTCGGAATGGGGTCGACGTTGTCCTAGTCGAAGTCGAGTGGGGCATGGAGAATGTGCGTGGATTTTACGGACTGGAGCAAGGCACGCCCAAAAAGACAACCACCCTGCGCCCAAAATCGACGGTGGTAGACTCAGCGGCGGGGACATGCTCTCCTAAGCTTCATGGATGCAAACGCGGGGGTATCACCAAATCCGATGGCGGAGCATGATCGGGTTCACACCGCCTTCGTCACCAGTCAAGGGGTGTATTGCTACAAAATGATGCCCTTCGGGCTCGAAGCGGAGGGCTACGTATCGAGAGAACGATCGACAAAATATTCGGCGACCAAGCTGGGTCGGAACATAGAAGTATACGTTGACGACATGATCGTCAGCAAGATTCGGGGCGTCACCCCTCGGATTTAAAGAGACCCTCGGCACCTTGAGGAAGTTAGGTATGATGTTGAACCCCGAAATGCGTCTTCGGAGTGAAAGGAGGGAAGTGCCTCGGATTCTGGTGGATGAGAGGGGAATCGAAGCTAATCCCGACAAAATCAAAGCGATAATGGAAATGAAGTCTCCGCGGAATGTAAGGGAAGTCTACCTTGGCCATTTGTCGCGCGCCCTCGGTCGCTTTGTCACGGTCGGCGAGACAAGAGCTTGTGTTTCTTCAAAGCTCAGAAAGGAAAGAATTCGCTTGGGATGGCGAAGCGAGGCGGGCTTTCACCTCCCTCAAGCGCATCTATCAACACTCCCAAAATTGATATCCCCCTTTGCAGGAAACAGCATTCATTTATTTGGCTATTTCGAGTACGCTCATTGTGTTTTGATAGCCCGAGAAAGAGAAGAAAAACAACACCCGGTCTACTTCATAAGCCACGCCTTTCGGGAGCGAGAGACGAATACGGCGAAGTGGAAAAAATGGTTTTCGCCTTAGTAATGGCTAGTCGGAAGCTCGAGACCTTACTTCCCGGGCCCATCCTATTAAGGTCCTCACTAGTCGGCCGCTCGGGAAGCTTATCGAAAGCGGGAACCACTCTAGTCGGATGGCCGGTTGGGCGGATCGGCTAGGCGATTTTGGGTTAGAAGTATGAGCCCGGAAGGGCGTCAAAGCCCGAGCCTTGGGCGATTTCATAGCGAGTGCACATCCGGGCCCCCAATCGGCGAGCGAAGATAGGCCGGGAGGCTGCGGGTGGATGGCTCGTCTACCGGGACGGAGTTACGGGCGGAGCGGGTCATGAGCCCCGGTCGGAGAAAAGATGGAATATGCCATCAAATTTGAGTTCTTAGGCTCCAACAATGAAGGCTGAATATGAAGCCACGATCCTCGGATTGGAGTTATGCATCTTGGCCAGGGCAGCCGTGATTAATGCTAAATCAGGCTCGCGATTGATAGTGGGTCGGGTATCGGGCGAATACGAGGCCAAAGAAGACAACATGAGAATGTATTTGGCGAAGGCCCGGGACATAATCAAAAAGCTATCTCGGTTCAATATCACCCACATACCGCGTCCGAAAATCAATGGCGCGCTTTAGCCGAATGGCCGGTTCGGCGAAGGAGTCGGCTCCTCGTCTGATCATGTGGGAAGTCCTTCGGCGGCCCGGCATTAATGCCCGGAACGGCTTATGCGGAATCGGACATACGGATGGATGGATGAGGTAGTCGGATATTTGAGGACGGGAAGCTACGAGGATCACTGAGGAGGCCAAGGGTCGAAGCACCGTCCGGATGGTTTCTATGGCATGAGAATCAACTCTACAAAAGTCCTTCACCCACCCCTTGCTAAAATGTGTCACCCCCAGGAAGGAAACTATATCCTCGGGGAAATCCACCAAGGGGCTTGTGGAAGCCATCAGGGGAAGAACCATAGCGGGAAAAGCTCTCCGAGCCGGATACTGCTGGCCTACTCTAAGAGCGGACGCTCGGGAGTTGGTGAAGAGATGCCCGATCTGTAAGATCCATTCGAGACATCCCTCGAGCGCAGGCCACCCCCTTGACCACGATTGAGCGGTCTTGCCATTTGACAAGTGGGGCATGGACCTACTCGGACCATTCCCCCGGCCTCGGGACAAAGAAAGTTCCTAATAGTCGCCATCGACTACTTCACCAAATGGACCGAGCCAGAACCACTCTCCTCCATACCGAGATAAGCGAGGTTCGGGCGTTCATTTGGAGAAACATTATCACCGGATTCGGAGTCCCTCGAGTCTTGATCTCAGAGCAATGGACGCCAATTTAATAGCGGTCCAACTCGGGAATCGTTGTGCCCGGTTCGGAATATGCACCAAATTCTCCGCGGTCTCAAGGCGCGAAGCGGGCAGACAGGCGGAGTCGGCCATAAAATAGTACTCGGGAATCGAAATCTCTGGAAGGCTGCGAAAGGGGCGTGGGTCGACGACTTACCGGGAGTTCTGCGGTCGGCCGGAACTCTTGCCCAGGAAGCCACGGGGCACTCACCATTCGGCCTTGTATACGGCGGCGGCGGTCTTACCGGTGGAGATTGGCATCCCATCCCCACGAATGACGTTCTACGAGTTCGAGAGGAACGAGGAAGAAAAGCCGGTCGGCTTAGACTGCTCCCCGAAGCAAGGGGCGACGCCCTGTTTGAGATCCATCCATGCAGACGAAAGAGTCACTCCGGATGTTTAATCGCCAGTGAGATCTCGTCCAGTCGGCTCGGAGGCGGGGTCGTTCGGAAGGTTGAAGCCACCGGGCTCTCACACTGAAAGGAAAGCTAGGACCCTAGCGGGACGGCCCATACAAAGTAACGAAATTATTAAGCCGAGGCACATTCCGACTAGAATCCGCCGAGGGCATCCCCTTGGCCGAGCCTTGGAATGCGAGGCAACCTTAAGAAGTACTATGTGTAAAGTTTGTTACTTGCAGATAGGGGCATATATTGTAGTAGCTTACTTGTAGCCGGTCGGCATTTTTGTAGTCGGTTTCAAATGTAATGAATTGACACTGCCGGTCGGCATATTTTACACCTCGTCCAAGCTAGTACTTGACCGGTCAAAATGGTTGGCGCCATATCTCCAAGTTATTGCGGGTCGGAACTTCGAACAAGTCGGTCGGAATTATGTTAAGACATAACCCGGTCAAAGCGGTTCAAACTCCTCTGAAATGGCTGCGGGTCGGAGTTTTGAACAAGTCGATCGGAATTAATTTATGACTTAACCGATCAACAGTTCGGACTATTCCGAAATTATGGTGAGTCGGAATTTCGACCAAGCCAATCGGTATAAATTAAGACCTAGCCATACCGGGTCATTGTTAGTCAGTCGGAAAGAGCGATGGTCGGTCGGGCGATGTTGCAATCAACAAACAAGAAAACGAAGCCAAAAGATAAGTTTTCATTGATTACGGAAGAAAGCAATTACAAAGACAACAAGGGCAAAATTTAAAGAAAGCTAAAGTACAAAAAGCCCTCTCAGAGCTAGGGGGAGGGGAAGGTCGAGTCACGCCCTCGGCATTGGCGTCGGTGTTATCGCCAGACCCGGCTCCTCCCGGGGGCGGCTCCCTCGGCCACATCAGCGTCATCGTCGGCGTCGCCGCCATCGACAACGTTGACATTCACGCGACCCTCGTCCTCCTCGTCCTCCTCGGGCTGGTCCCCTCGGCGGGAATGCGGGCGTTATCAATATCGATCGACTCCACAGTAGCAGGGCCCGGACCTCGGCCCCGGACCAAATCGGGATGAGTCTTGGCGAGACATTTTCCGGACGGTCGAGGGCTTCGTCCTCCCCCCATTTTATGGCGCGCTGCCCGACCTCGTTGGCGTACGCCTCGGCGGCCTCGGTCTTCTCCCGCTCGGAGAACCATTGCGCCTCGGTCTTCACTTGGCCCTCGAAGCTCGGCCCGAGCTTAGCCTCGAGCTCTTGCCACCTTGACTCGGCGGCTTGCACTGCGGGGGCGTCATCCCCGGCGGTACGAGCCGAGTCGCGGGCGAGCGTTAGGTCGGCCTTCTCCCTTCTCCCACTTCGCCCGCTCGGAGGCAAAGGTCTCTCGATCTTTCTTAATGGCGGCCACGGCATCCTCGAGTTTGGACTCGGCGATGCGCTTGTCCTCCTTGGCAGGATAAACTTCATCAAAATGTTTTTGGCCTTTTCTTTGAGGTCGGCAATTTCCTCGGCCAAGCTTACTCGGTTTTGAGCCCACGGCGCCGGCCCGAGAGGCGGAAAAAGAAGAGAGAGGGCAAATCAAAACCAAAAAGAAAGAAATAAAGCACATAGATAAGACGCTCGGCACCGAGAAAGGGACTTACATCATGCAGAGCGGAAAAGCTCATTGGTCTCGTTCGGACCATGAGTCGCTGAATATACTCCGGGTCGGCGGCGGTATACATCGGCTCAGTGGCCTTCGTCCGGCGCCATCTTTCTCGGCTCGGCGGAGCTCGGTGAAGGGGCACCTCGAGGTTTCGCCCCCTTCGCCCGGTTCACCCCAAGCGGTCGGCGGAGGGAGACATGGGGGTATGCGAGGACTTCAGGAGCCGGCCGAAAGTACGAAGAGTGGAGAGAGAGATCCGCCCTCGGCGGCTGCGGCGGCCCTCTCGGGGCGATGACCTCGATGGACTTGGACTTTACGGCCTCTTCCCGTCGGCCTTCTCCCGATCGGCTTTGGCCCCTAGCGAGCGCCCTCTCCCGTCCGAGCGACCTTGTCGGGCGACCGCTCCCTTCCTCTTTTTGGACTTAGGCTTGGCGGGATCTCGAGGAGAAAGAAAACTCCTATGAGTCACTAATTACAAGAAATACCGCTCGTTTACGAGAAAAGGGAAATTTTACCTTAGGAGGGGCGGGGACCTTCATGGTCTTAGTAGCGATCTCGGCCTTCGGCAGAGCGGCCCTCATGCCGCCACATTCAACTTGTCGGCCATGGTGGATCTACCTCGTCGATGTATGCTCGGGCGGAGCTCTCGCAAAACAAAACAAAATGTAAAAAGTGTTAGTCGAATAGAAGAATCCCTCTTTGATCACCCAAGCCATCCCCTCGGCAAATTACCCTTCGGAAAGGTCGAACTCGGGCCCGTAGCCGAGAGGAAATGCTCATCACCGAATAGGTGGCGGTCGGGTAACCATTGGCGGGGGACGAACACCTCGCCCCGTTCACGATCCTCGGCTCGGTGCACGTATAGCAAGCCGCGGCTCCTTCTTCATCGTCGAACTCGCCCACCCGGCGGTCGAGCAACAATGGGCTCGGTCGGGGGAGGGACCGACGGGGATTCCCCAATTTCCGCCAAAGTAAACAAAAGCAAATTCCCTACGAAACCCTTTGCAGGATGCGGGAAGATTGAGGACGGTCCGATACCGGTCGGACACGAAAGCTCCACCGGCCGGAGTCCATTGGGCGCGGCCATGACCTCGGCCCGGCTGTACATGTGCCTCCACGGCTTAATGGTCGGTCGGACACCTATCGAGGTTACGAGATGATCCGGAAGGCATTGATCCCTCCCCGTGAGTTCGGAGAGACTTGGCAAATTGCCAATTGTAGGCATTCAACGGTTCGGCGGTAAAAGGAGTCGATGGGAGCCAGAAGCCCCCATCTCCCATCGATTTGTAGTAGACCGCTACGCATCCGGGCGGTGGAGACGAAGCGTGTGGTGGGCTTCCGTCGGACCGAGATAGTATGGGTCTTTTATTTGGAATGCGGTCGCCGTCCCCGAAGGTCCTCGGTCGAGGATTTAATTACGCGGGCTCGGGGAAGAAAGTCCACGGACCTCCTTTCGGATCAGGGTCGGGATACTCTAGCTCTCGGCCGAAGTGGACGCATCTCCTGCTCCCCCTCGGCATGGCCACCCGCACTACATCACGAGACAAATATTTGTCTAAGTAACTTCTTGAGGGGGATAGGCCGGCGACACTTCCCGAGGATAGGGAATGACACCCTCGGCCTCCTCCTCCACCAAAGACGAAGGGCTCGGGAGAGCTACCGCGTCGGGCACGCGGCCAGAAGGGTCGGGGCGATTTATTATAGCCGAGCACCGGCGTTATTCCCATTCCCCCACCTCCTCGGATAATTTATAGGGAGGTGAGGCCGGGAGGTGTCGGCGGCTCGGACGAATCTCCCATTATTTATAGACGAGGGGAGTCGGGAGGGTTATTCAAAGGAAAAGAAAGAAAGAAAACTTAAGAAAAATAAAAAGCGTGCACAGTCGGACGAAGAGTATGGAAGGAGAACTTCGAAGAGTTGAGAGAATTTGGAGATTTTCGAGAGAGAGAAAGAGGAAATGAGCGAAATGACCCTTAACTTCTCTCCCCTCTCATACATATATAGGAGCACCTTGGGGAACGTGCAACGCAAACCCCTCCGCGTCGTCTTAATGGGCTCCTAATAGAGGCCCGATGGACTACTCGGTCCATTCCATGGAAGACCCAGTGGAGCTCTCACAAAGAGGATCCAAACCCGAAAAGAAGTTGAATCGTCAAAATCCATGAAGGCTCCCTCCCGGCTCGGCCTATCACGAGGGTCCCGACATCCCAGTATCGGGGGTGGCCATGTGGCATCCTTGGTCGGATGACACCGGTCGGGCAAAATAAGCGCAGCGCCCACGGTCGGAGCACGAAACCCACTCGGACCCTCTTGGGGCCCATTAGCCCCGTCAAGGTGGCTCGAGACCCTACTCGGCCAACGGGGAGCCACCTCGCTGCTGGAGTCACTTCTATCTTGGTCAGTATGGCCGAGTATCAGCTAGCACCCACTCGGACCAACTTGGGGCTCATTAACCCCTCGTCAGAGTGGCCTAGTACTGCTGCTCCCTCGCTTTGTCGATACTTGACCCACACCCGCTCGGCCGGCGGGGGCTCCCTCCTTTGCTGAAGTCGCTTCATACTTGGTCGAATATGGCCCAGTATCGGTAGCACCCATTCGGACCGGCTTGGGGCTCATTGGCCCCTCATTCGAATGGCTCGGCACCCCCGTCCGGCCCAGGGAGCTCCCCTCCTTTGCCGAGTCGCTTCTATGCTTGGTCGAATATGGCGAAGTATCATTAACACCCGCTCGGACCAACTTGGGGTTCATTAGCCCCTCGTCAGAGTGGCACTATCCCCTACTCGGCCGACGGGAGCTCCCTCCTTTGCTTGGTCGCTTCTATACTTGGTCGAAAATGGCCCAGTATCGGCTAGCACCCACGCGGACCCACTTGGGGCTCATTAGCCCCTGGTCCAGAGTGGCACTATACCCTACTCGGCCACACGGGAGCTCCCCTCCTTTGCTGAAGTCGCTTCTATACTTGGTCGAATATGGCCCGAGTATCGGCGCCCCCGCTCGGACCCACTTGGGGCTCATTGGCCCTGTCCAGAAGTGGCACTATCTCTACTCGGCCACCACGGGGCTCCCCTCCTTTGCCGGAGTCGCTTCTATACTTGGTCGAATATGGCGAGTATCGTACGCCCGCTCGGACCCGACTTGGGGCTCATTGGCCCTGTCCAGTGGCACTATACCCCTACTCGGCCACACGGGGGCTCCCCTCCTTTGCGGGTCGCTTCTATACTTGGTCGAATATCGCGAGTATCGGCTGCCCTTCATTCGGACTCGATTGGGGCTCATTAGCCCCTCATCCAAGTGGCTCGGCACCAGCTCGGCCAGCGGGGAGCTCCCCTCCTTTGCTTAGGAGCCGCTTATACTTGGTTAAATATGGCCAGTATCGGCGGGCCCTAAATCGAATAAGAAGGAAGCAAGGGTCGGCAATCTTCCTTGATAGGGATTGACTCGGTCGGACACTTCCTCTATCCAAATTAGAAGGAACCGGGTCGGCATCCTTCCTTCGGCGGATAGTGATTTGGTCGGACCTCCCCACTTGCCCACAAGAGATTACAGGGTGGGCACTCTCTCTGCAGCGAGTGACACAGTCGGCCGCTCCTCATCCAGCGAGAGGATGGCCAGGGTCGGCACTCTCCCTTCACCGAGGAGTGACCGATAGGCCACTCTTCATTTAGCATGTGGAGACAGGGTCGGTACTCTCCCTTCGCCGAGGAAGTGACCCGGTCGGCCACCCTCCATATAGCATGTGGAGGCCAGGGTCGGTACTCTCCCTTCGCCGGGAAGTGACCCGGTCGGCCACCCTCCATATAGCGTGAGGAAACCAGGGTCGGCATTATCCCTTCACCGGGGAATGACCCGGTCGGCCCACTCTCCATATAGCATGAGGAGGCCGGGGTCGGCATTATCCCTTCACCGGGGAGTGACCCGGGTCGGCCACTCTCCATATAGCATGAGGGAGGCCAGGGTCGGCATTATCCCTTCACCGGGGGAGTGACCGGTCGGCCACTCCTCATCTAGCAAGGGGCCGGCCCGGGTCGGCATTATCCCTTCACCGAGGAGTGACCCGGTCGGCCGCTCTTCATTTAGCACGTGGAGGCCGGGTCGGTACTCTCCCCTTCACCATGGAGTGACCGGTCGGCCACCCTCCATATAGCATGTGGAGGCCGGGTCGGTACTCTCCCTTCGCCAGGGGAGTGACCCGGTCGGCCACTCTCCATATAGCATGAGGAGGCCGGGTCGGCACTCTCCTGCCCTAGGGAGTGACCCGTCGGCGTCGTCTCATTCACCCAGAGGAGGCCGAGTCGGCACTTGTCATTCAAGCGGATGGGAACCCGGTCGGCATTCCCCCTTCTTTCCAGTCGAAGCAAGGCGGGCGTGTATTCGCCACGAGACGGGCATCCCGACCGTCGGGCTCCCGTGATCCCCGTCTATGGCGTGGGGCTAATTGTTTGGGCTCAGTTGATCGGCGGCCCGATAAAGAGCACCTGGAAGCCTCCCAGAGCGTGGGCGGGTGGCGGCAATGGGTCGCACTTGTAAAAGGTTGACCTGATCACCGGCATTTGGGGAAATCCCTAAAAAGGATGAAATGACCATTCTTGGGAAAAGGTAGCATGCCCATTGCTTCCCAAAAAGGCCCATCTGAATAATATTTCTGTGCTGGGGAAATCCCAACATTATAAAAACCAAGTTTCATCAATGAGCGGGTATTGGATTCTCGCCTAACAAGCTAGAGCGTCTCTCTCTGGACTTCACTTCTCTCTCTACCTCAATCGCATCGACTTGGCGTCGGAGGGCGATCCGGAAACAGCCCCGGGGTAGTCTAACCTTGTTTTGCGGGGATTCGGGGCGTACGGATATCGAAGGCTCGGGCGAACGTTCTTGCGGGCGCGTCAAATCTCGCGACTGGCATTCTGATCGCTTAATTTCTCCGGCGAAACGTTAAGCTCTTGCCTATTGGCTATAAAAAGAAAAAAACTCTTTGTAAGAACTGTTAACTCACCCAATGAGAAGTATATCAAGCAAGATAGTAGTTCCGATCGCGATACCTGCTAACTCACCCACCTAGATCAAGAGAGCAAACTTATATTGATTATATAAATTTAAGATCTAGACATAATAAAATGTCACATTTTTGAATAATCCGTCAGTAAAAATATATTCACATTGTAATCCAAATCATTGTAAACTACTTACAGCACGAGTATCTGTGGCAACAGCAGTGATGACGAACATGAGGAAAAAAGTGGCAACAAGCTCAAGCAAAATGCCTGACCAAAGCTAGCCGTTGAAGACGGCACAGTACCCCACCCGACATAAACGGGTGGTAAGCAAACAAGCAAGAAGCCAGCTGATATTCCTCCACATACTTGGGCGAATATGTAAACGGGTACTTGGATCCATGGAAAATGTTTAAAGGCCGCAAAAGCAAGAGTAACAGCTGGGTTTATATGGGCCCCTGATATGTGGCCCAATGATAGGATTGCTATTATTGCTGCAAGCCCAGAACATGCTGCGTTTCCCAATAGACTTTCTGCTCCGTCAAACTTTTGGTTGACTATGGGCCCACCTGCTGCTGAAAATACTAGTATGAATGTTCCTACAAATTCTGCTCCTGCCTGTACAATTTTTACCAATATGCATGCTTTATCAATTTACAACCAACATAATGTTTAATTGTTTATGTATATTATGGAGCAATAATAATCCCTTTATTCCTCATTATTTGTCAATAGAATCAATTAGATGATTATATAAATGCTTCAAGCGGAATTTCATGAATCAAATCATAAGGACTTAAAACAGGATCCCATGCATATACGTTCAAGGATCGCATAATAGTTAGGAATTTACGCTTAGGCGTGAATTCACAAAGCTGAATAACCCGGGATTAAGAACCTCCACTGCGATTCCTCTACTTGGTCCACCAACCCGGATCAACACTCCACCAATGCTTTAGTTGGAAGGAAGAAATTCTTCTTCTACTTTAATGGAGTTTTTGTGACTTTTGGAAAGAATATGAGAGAGAGAAGAATAATGAAAGATATCTAGTATATCTCCTTATTGCCTAACCAAAAATATATAGATATAATTAGGTTAGGAGGAGAATCAATTCTCCTCTCTCTTCCTCTTGGCCTGGCCACCCCTAGGGCCCCTTATGGGCTCTCAGGTTTCTTTGTTGATCCAAGTATTTTGTGTGACCTAATGGGATCCATTATATTGGGCTTTTGGGTTTATTATTTCCTAACCCAAAGTTCTATAGCATTCTCTAGCAAGACGTTTAGACGGCCCAATAGAACGAATTTATTATCTCTATAATACGATCCATAATATAATTAGTAATTGCATTTAAGTCGAGGACACAAATCCTTCAATCTCCCACTTGTCCGAGACGAGTGTGCAATGTTTAATTTCCTCAAGTCTCTTAATGTCTTAATTTGATAGTATGATCATATTTATATATCATCCATACTAGTTTTCAAATTAATCCTTGAAATCCGAGTTCGAATTGACAAACAAATGATCATCGAATGATCCATTTGAGCACGGCCATGCATTTTTTTTCAATTTTCGCTCTCCAAGGGGCCAAGACACCTATCCTATCTTGTATAGGAGGACCTTTTCAATCTTATGGTAATCAATACTCCCATCAATTTTTAGCACAACCCGAATGCTGCCTTTATAGTCCCCTTTTACGGCATGACGTTTGACAGTATCAAAGTTATACCAATCATTGGGCTAAGTAATGTTCCACTCATGTTTAAGGAATCTACTAATATAATTTTGAAGTTATAAAACTTCTAAGCAGGTCTAGTTCGACTATGTATCAACTATACATATCCATATGATTGATTAAACATCTCTATGTTTCTATAGCCCATGAAACGGTGCTATCAATCAATCTTATATGCTAATCCCTTTAACAAGTCATTCATGTCCAGTTTAATGACTTAGATTAGGAACTTTTAATATTCTACGAATTCTGTTCACTTATGGTGTTTCATTTATCAAATCACATATTTGACAAAACCATAGAATTCAAGATATATTTTGGACATTTTATTTAATACTAAACCAATAATTAAATAATGTAAAATTTATTCTTATAAACATAAATAGCAAAAACCATGTCTTTACATTGTAACAAGTTTCTCTAAACCTAGTACAATCTAAAGCCACTCTCAACATTTGCTTCAAGCCTATAGCCACTAGCGTGACACTCATGCTTGGGTTGAGGTAGTGGTTTGAGTGAGTGGATCGGCCACATTCTCATCCGTGTGAACTTTGCGGATCCCGACATCCTTCCCTGTCAACAATCTCCCCTAATGAGGTGATACTTCCTCATTACATGTTTGGATTTGTTATGTGATCTCGGTTCTTTTTTTTTAAGATAGCACCATTGTTATCACAGAACAACTCAATCCCTTCTAGAGCACTAGGTACGATATCCACCTCTGTCAAGAATTTCTTGATCCAAGCGCTTCTTTAGCCGCTTCAACTGCCGCTAAATATTCCGATTCATCGTAGAGTTCTGCTCACAGTGCTTTGCTTTGAGCTCTTCCAGCTCCACTTTGCTCCTCCATTTAGACGAAAGACATACCCTGACTGAGAGCGGTAATCATCTCTGTCGGTTTGGAAGCTTGCATCCGTGTAACCTTCAACAACCAACTCACTTTGTCCCCCATAAACTAAGAACATGCCTTTAGTTCTTCTCAAGTACTTAAGGATGCTTTTAGTTGACGATCCAAAGGTGCTTCTCCTGGATTTGCTTGGAACTCCGCTACACATGCTCAAGGCATATGCAACATCCGGTCGAGTACTTATCATGGCATACATGATAGATCCTATAAGCCGAAGCATAAGGAATGCTACTCATTCGCTTTAACTCATCGGGTTCGAACGCCAGACGACTCTTGCTAAGCGATATGCCATGTGACATGGGAACGAAACCTCTCTTCGAGTTTTCCATGTTGAACCTTGTAAGAACCTTATCAATATAAGTTTCTTGACTTAGTCCAATCATCCTTCGAGACCTATCTCTATGGATTTTGATTCCCAGTATGTACTCGACTTCTCCTAGGTCCTTCATAGAGAAACAACTTTTCAACCATTCCTTGACTGACTCAAGCATTGGTATGTCATTTCCCATGAGTAGTATGTCATCTACATACAATACCAAGAAGACTAAGCTGCTCCCACTAAACTTCTTGTATACACAAGATTCTTCTTCGCTTTTGATGAAATCAAATTTCTTGATTGCTTCATCAAATCGAAGATTCCAGCTCCGAGATGCCTGCTTCAATCCATAAATGGATCTCTGAAGCTTGCAAACCCTTTTAGGATTTTCTGGATCCTCAAAACCCTCAGGTTGTGTCATGTACACATCCTCATTCAAGAATCCATTCAAGAATGCAGTTTTGACATCCATTTGCCAAATTTCATAATCATAAAATGCGTGATCGCTAAAAGTATCCGAATTGATTTAAGCATTGCTCTTGGAGAAAAGGTCTCATCATAGTCTATACCATGAATTTGTCCGAATCCTTTTGCAACCAGATCTTGCTTTATATACATAGACATTCCCATCTTTGTCTCTGTTTTCAATTTGAACACCCACTTGCATCCAATAGGGTTAACCCCACTAGGCAAGTCGACCAGGGTCCAAACTTTATTCTCAGACATGGAGTCTAACTCGGATTTCATGGCTTCAAGCCATTTCTCAGAGTCTGGGCTCGTCAAAGCTTGTTTGTAGGTAGTAGGCTCACGAATTCTCCAAAATCATAATTTCGAGTTTTCGCTTAACAGAAATCAACCAACCTTTTGTTTGGAATCCTTTCTCTACTAGATCTACGCGGGGCCCGAGCATCAAGAAAGAGTTCTCTTCAACTCCTTGAAGATCTTCACTTGATTCAATTGGAACGGTAGGAGGTACATGCGTTGAATACATCATCTCTCGAACTAGACTTTCGTCTTGTCGTGCCGTCTCGACATAGTGTGAACCACGTCTATTTGTTGCTCATCTCGAATTTCTTCGAGAATTATTTTACTCCCACTTGTCTTTCTAGAAACAAATTCCTTTTCAAGAAAGACACCATCACGAGCAACAAACACTTTGTTCTCTTGACGGTTATAGAAGTAATAACCCCTTGTCTCTTTTGGGTGTCCCACAAAGAGACATTTATCCGACTTGGGTGCAAGCTTGTCGATAGTAACCGCTTTACATAGACCTCACATCCCCGCATTTTAAGAAAAGACAAGTTTGGAGTTTTTCCATTCCATAACTCATATGGAGTCTTTTCTACGGCCTTTGACGGGCTCCTATTTAGTGTGTGTGCAGCAGTTTCGAGCGTATCCCCAAAAAGAAATCCGGAAGATCGCCAAGACTCATCATCGATCGAACCATATCTAGCAAGGTTCGGTTCCTCCTTTCGAGATACACCATTCAACCGTGGTGTTCTGGTGGAGTTAATTGTGAAAGAATTCCACAACCCTTTAGATGATCATCAAATTCTTGGCTCAAATATTCACCACCACGATCGGATCGTAGTGCTTTTATTGTCTTACCAAGTTGATTCTGTACTTCATTTTGGAACTCTTTGAATCTATCAAAAGATTCCGACTTATGTTTCATTAAGTATATATATCCATATCTACTCAAATCATCAGTGAATGTAATGAAGTAGTTAAACCCTCCCCTTGCCTTTGTGCTCATAGGACCACACACATCTGTATGTATGAGTCCTAAAAGATCGGGGCTCTTTCACCTTTTCCAGTAAATGGTGATTTTGTCATCTTTCCCATTAAGCATGATTCACATACATCAAATGATTCAAAATCAAATGATGGAATTATACCATCCTTTTGTAACTTGTGAATACGCTTTTGGTTTATATGACCCATTCGACAATGCCAAATGTAGGTTAGGTTGGAATCATTTGATTTTTGTTTCTTGCTATCTATGTTATAGATTTGTAATGACTTATCAAGCACATATAAGCCATTTATCAATTTAGCATTGGCATAGAACATATTATTGTAAGAAATGGAACAACACTTGTTCTTTATTTCAAAACAAAACCCTTCAGAATCCAAAACTGAAACAGAAATTATGTTCTTAGTTATTGAAGGAACGAAATAACAATTATTTAGTTCTAAAATAAGCCCAGATGGCAAGTGTAGACTATAGTTTCCTATGGCAAGTGCAGCAACTCGTGCTCCATTTCCAACGCGTAGCTCTACCTCGCCTTTTGCCAGCTTCCTACTTCTTTTTAGTCCCTGCACATCATTAACTATGTGAGAACCACAGCCGGTATCAAATACCCATAAAGAAGTAGAAGTCAAATTGATTTCTATAACATATATACCTGAAGTGGAAGCCCCAGACTTCTTTTCCTCCAAGTATACCGGGCAGTTCCTCTTCCAGTGTCCTATCTTGTGACAATGGAAGCACTTGCTTTCCGCAGCGACCTTTGGCTTGGCGGTTGGCTTAGGTTTTTCGAACAACAAAGGTGCAACTTGCTTGCCCTTGTCCTTCTTTCCTCGCCCATTTCTTCTTGAAACCCTTTCCTTTTTAACCATCAAAACCTCTTTCTTTGGTTCAACCTTAGGGATGTTCCTTTCAGATTGACCAACAATCCATGCAACTCTTGCAAAGTCTTTTCAGACTCATTCATATTGTAGGTCATTCTGAACTGATTGAAACTGTCAGGTAATGAGTGGAGAATAATGTCGTAGCTAGACTCAACCCCATAAGGGAATCCAAGTCGTTCCATGTTTTCGAAAAGACCCATCATCGCGAAAACATGGGGGCCAACAACTTGACCCGGCTTCATGTGACATTCAAGTATCTCCCTATTAGTCTCATATCGCTCAACTCGGGCTTGTGTTTGAAACATAGCCCGCAGCTCTTGCATGATGGTATAAGCATCCTTGGTTTCGAACCTCCTTTGGAGGTCCGGCTCCATGGCTGCTATCATCAAGCAAGTGATCGGCATGCACCTATCATTTGCCCGCTAGCACGACGTTTGTCTGCTTCAGGTTGACTCATCACGGTAATCACGGGAAGTGGGGTTTCTATGACATCCTCTCGACCCTCGGACCTCAAAACAAGTCTTAAGGTCCTTTCCCAATTTAGGAAATTTTCACCATTCGCTCTTGTCCTTTTCCGAGAAAGGACGAATGTTGAAACTGGAGTTGTTGTTGTTGTTGTTATTAGACATAGTATCTACGGACTGAAAAAATAAAGCAAAGTTCAATTTATGTTTATAAAATAACCTAAAACATGCAAATGTTTCTAGGTTAATCACCTATTCAATTTTAATGTCCCATTTGAATAAGTGTTTTACAAGATCCTATCAACATGCAACACTAAGCGAGACGGAGGCCTTATCATTAACGTTACATTATCAAGGTAAGTAAACTCTTTTACTAATTATAACAAATTATAACTCTTGTTTAGATGGATAAACATCGCATGCTTAACTATCTCTTGCTTCAAAATTCAAAACGCTTTTGATAATTTTGTTAAGGACAACCAAACTAAGTTGTAAAATTCGCAATTTTACCTTATATTCCCAAAATTAATGATAACACCTCGCGGAGGCATGACCTATTACTATTAATTAAGGGTTTGATAAGTACTTTATGTTTGGAAAAGCAACCTTAATTTTTACGGGACCTAAGTTTATTATGTTGTTATGAATTAGTGAACTCTAGCGCATCATCAACCAACATACAATAAACTTATAAGCATTTTAAAGAATAATAAAATGCGAAAATAAAATGATCTAGTATGGCCCCTAATCCTAAGAACTAATCATCAATGGCTCATTCTTGGACTCTTCATGGATCTCCATCCACCTTATCCATGGGCCTTCTCTTGATGGACTTCGTCTTTGGATTACATAAGTATCAAAATAATTTAAATAATAACTAAATTAAATAAATTACAAAAATACTTAACGATACGCAGATCGTATTTAAAATTACAAGAATACATCACGATACGCAGATCGTATTTTCTAACTTAATTTGGGCCATACTAGTCATACATAGCAATTATATCAAAATATATAAAGGCCACATCATAATATCACATATTATTCTTGCCATCAATCAAAATATCAAATATTCTTAATTATAGCAAGTAGATAAAATATTTAAGTAATTCCTAACCACCTAAAGATTCTATCATATAAATTTAGCATACCTATTTTAATTAGATTAAAAAATCAAATTATGGATTGAATTTATGACCAAGTCATTGAATAATTAACATAATTGACATTTACTATCTTTCCCAAAATTCTGTTTTCAAAATCAAAATAAAATAAAACTGCATTTGCCCAGCAAATTTAAAATCACCTTTCCTAATTTTTTTTTTTTTTTTTTTTTTTTATATTAAAACTTGTGGAACAGACAGCAGCACAAGGCTGCGTGAACCACGCCGGCCCAGAAAATTCAGGCCACCCTCACCGGCAACTCGCCGGTCTTTCGCGAGCTGACGCCGACAACAAGGTGCAAGCGCCAGCCAGCAGCACGCTGCTGCTGCACATCGTGCGTCGCGTGATGGCTGTTACAGCCACCATCCTCGTCGACTTGACTGCTCGCCGGCGAGCTCGCGTCGCCCTTCCACCGGCTTCGCCGGACTGACCACCGGGAGCAATCCACGCGCGTGGTCGCTCCTCTTCCCTCCATCCTTCAATTTTTTTTTATTTGAAAGAAATTAAAATTACAACCTTTTGTAAAATTAATTTAGTGATCTTGATTAAATTAAACATAAACTCTTTTTATGCCTAATTCGTAAAATTAAATTAAAATCTCTATTTTAATTAATTTTCAGGTTATTCATGTAAATTAATCACTAATTCATATAAAACACTTTTTATGTGAATTTATTTTCATACATAAACAACTTTAAACATGAAAATTAGATTAATAACATGAATTTACTATTCGAAATTTAGAGATCCAAAATCAGATTTTTAAATTTCAAAAAACTTAGGGTTTATAGGGTGAATTTTTCGGCCATTAATATTTGAGAAAGCAAGTAATTAAATCTCCATTTAATCAATTTCAATTAATTATTCAATCCATAATTCAATTCCTCCCCTTAATCAAATTAAAATTAATCATACATGACCAAAAATCTATATGCAAGAGGCTAAAACGATACCACCGTATGATTATATAAGTACTCTAAGCGGAATTTCATGAATCAAATTCATAAGCACTTAAAATGGATCTCATGCATATACATTCAAGGATCACATAATAGTTAGGAATTTACCTTTGAAGCGTGAATTCCACAAAGCTTGAATAACCCGGATTAAGAACCTCAATTGCGATTCCTCTACTTGGTCCACCAACCCTGGGATCAACACTCCACCAATGCTAGTTGGAAGGAAGAAATTCTTCTTCTACTTTAATGGAGTTTTTGTGACTTTTGGAAAGAATATGAGAGAGAGAAGAATAATGAAAGATATCTAGTATATCTCCTTATTGCCTAACCAAAAATATATAGATATAATTAGGTTAGGAGGAGAATCAATTCTCCTCTCTCTTCCTCTTGGCCGGCCACCCTAGGGCCCCTTATGGGCTCTAGGTTTCTTTTGTTGATCCAAGTATTTTGTGTGACCTAATAGGATCCATTATATTGGGCTTTGGGTTTATTATTTCCTAACCCAAAGTTCTATAGCATTCTCTAGCAAGACGTTTAGACGACCCAATGGAACGAATTTATTATCTCTATAATACGATCCATAATATAATTAGTAATTGCATTTAAGTCGAGGACATAAATCCTTCATCAACTGTATAGGAAGTATAAGCTTTAGAGAGGTTAATTTTTTTTATAGATCAATTTATCACTGGCACTACTTACTAATTACGTACTCCATCCGTTTTTTTTAATGGTTACACTTTGAGTTTTGACACTATTCACAACATTTATGTTTTTGACTATCATTTGTGATTAATTGGTAAGAATAAATATAGTCATGTGAGATCTTGTTTGATTCGTCTCGATATGTACTTTTGGAATATCAACTTTTTATAATTTTAAAAAATGCAAATTTAGAGTTATTAATGTTCAAACATTTACATTGGCAAAGGTGATAATGTAAAAAGTGTAACTATTAAAAAAGAAACCCAAAGAGTACAAAACAAAATGGTTTATCTCTTCTCTTATATAGATTAACATGTTGTTGGATTAGGTTTAATGTAGTATACTACTTTTTACTAATTGCATATATGTAGTGGAGATATTAATGGTCAAAGTATTTTATTTTCATACGTTTAAAGTGAAAACATTGCAATTATAAAAGAACGGATGAAGTATATATAAAAACGCGTTGGTCGAGATATCAAATAAACTATTCTGAGAGGCCTTTTTCATCAAGATATTAGGAATTATTTTCAGATATTTCTAATTCCAATATTAGCTATAATTTAGTTTAGGTTTAACACTGACCTCAGCGTATCACATATCAAAACAATCACCTTAGTACAATTAGGGTCTGAAACTGTGTATTCTAACAATATGTATCATTCATGCGAAAAATTGTACAAGTAATATATTAATTTTTTTAAAGAATTTTGATTACTTCAACAATTACAGATAGTGCAAAACTATATAATGAAATATGTTCATCATACATAATTAAAAAACTAAGTACCTTCTGAAGCAGTGAAATCCTGGCCTCCTTCGAAGTGAATGGCTCAAGCAATGGTCGATTACTGACTGACGCAGGAGTTGCTGACGGCGATATGTTATCGTTCACCGGCATAATTAATTCTTTGAATTAGTTTTGCTAATTGATCACTTTAATGAAATATGGAGAATGTTAAAATTTACGCTTTGTTCTTTCGAATTTTATGCGCATCTTGGGATGTTGCATTGACGCCCTCAATATTTATACACACGTAAAACTTATATGGTGTCTTGCATTACTCCAATATGAGGCATGCATGATTCGTGCATTACATGAATTAGCTAAATATTAAGGAATGTATTTATTCTGTTGGTCCAGTTTTTTTAAATTTAAAAAAATCTTTTCCCCTAGCTTCGTGGCTCATTAAAGTAACAGCTAACAATGCAAGAATGGTGGAAGGATTAAAAATTCAGCATCATATCACATATGTTTGATGTCATCACGCTATATATCGAATTCTTAGACACCATTTGTTCTCATGAAATATGTAATTATTTGTTAGTATCAAAATTGATTACAGAAAATTCTATGTCCTATTTTTGTTTAACATATTTTTAATTATTAATTAGTTTGTGCACATAGTGAATCATATATACAACTGATATCAATCAATAAAATGAATGACATATATTTTTTTTCTAGGATAAGGCAATTCTCTCACAGAAGGGGAGAATTTTCATACACAAAATGTCTGATTAATATTTTGGATATACTAGGAGTACATAAGGCTATATCTTTATCAAAACATATCTTCTATTTCAAAAGATCTTACCTGATGGTGCAAAATCTATATACTACTTGATAGGCCCTATATTTCTTTGGTTGTACCAAAATGAAATGTTTACAAATAGAAATCAATTTCTTCAATTCACTCAATTGATCGATAAGCCCTATATTTCTTTTGGTTATACCCAAATGAAATGTCACTTTCTAGATTTAATAAATCACATTCTGAATTTTTCCATATTATCATTGATGATACCCTTAACTAAGAAGTCCAAGAAACAAATTGAACAACGGTAGAGTTGTAAAAATTTAAATATTGAAAGGTAATTGTAATTGATTTTAAAACTTAAATCCTTATAAAAAAAATGGATGTGATCAATGTGGTTTATTACTTAATCACAAAGACAATACATGTAGTTACAAAATCTCATGCATATAAAAAATTTTATAAATCATTTTTTATAAAATGAGGGGGTAACTTTCGCTCTTAAGGACTCGATATTGTAGATGTGACACGACCTCTTATCTAACTATATCCGGTTTAACTTAAAAAACGATCTATATAGTTTAAAAAGTGATGTATTTAAAGGAAAAGCGAGTAGTACGCCACTTACATTATTATCAAACGGAGTCTGCTTACATAGACTTCTGGTTATTTTTTTTTTTTTTTTTTTTGAGGGAAAAAGAGTACCAG
Source organism: Beta corolliflora (assembly GCA_947648045.1). Classification (NCBI taxonomy): domain Eukaryota; kingdom Viridiplantae; phylum Streptophyta; class Magnoliopsida; order Caryophyllales; family Amaranthaceae; genus Beta; species Beta corolliflora. Next base: position 1,167 of record CANSZD010003679.1, on the reverse strand, counting down.
CATTAACATTATGATAAGGACTAGACGTCCGCTGAGAACATAAGGAGCTACATCAGGGAGCATGACATCAGGCGGATGCGGGGTTCCGTGGGGAGTCTTGCGGTACCCCCAAAGTGAAAATACACGTGGAAATTTAAAGCCCAGACTAGAAGAATTAAGAAGCAATGAAGTTTGGAATGGGGAGAAAGAAGAGAGAGAAATAAAATATGATAATCTCATTAAGTAATTGGAAGCCGGAGCTGAGAAAGAAAAGGAAGGAAGCTTTTCTTTGCTTTTAGGGAGTTTATATTTATTTAGTGTTTACACACATCTTACCTAGGCACTACGGCAATATGATGCGAATGATGTGGAATGGGTTGTATGTCATAATATGATGCAAATGAGGTCACTTTTTGTTTAATTTTTATTAGTTGGTACATACTATCAAATATCCTTAAAATCTTCTTCAGAGGACTACGGGAGAAGTTGCTTTTCTTCATATTTTTGGGAATGATTGTATTTATAAAATGTGTTAGAAATTTATCTTGTTTAATGATGTCTTAGCTCATCATCTCCCACAAAAGCAAAAAGGATAGAATGACAATCTAATTAGATCATCAAATCCCTAATACTCTCTTGGTTATTAATTTGATTTCTAATGGACTATTTATTATTGGTTATTAATTTGATTTCAAATGAACTATTTATCGGATAATAAGTAGTTTATTTGTTTTGGGAATGACACATGGATCAAAAAAATAAAGACAAACAAACTCGATCTTCGACAATTTGTATAATTTTACTTATTTATTTTTATATTTTTGATATTTATGGCGTTAAATATTGAACTATGTTTTAGATTGTAATATTTATGATGTTAAAAATGTGAGACTAAGGTTTATTTAAGTAATCAAGTACCCATAGATTTGAAAATCTGGATCATATGCCTGACATTCCCATCTTTGCTCAACACCAAAAGGAACAAGTCTTGCTAGGTGATGCGCAACACAATTGCCATCCGTCGCACATGAGACACTTGACACGAGAAAGAAAATCTTTACTATGAAAAAGATATCCTCGACTACACATCAGATCGGAAAAATAAGTAGCCACTTTAGAGAGACGAAACTAATGACTCCGCAAATCCGTTTCAAAGCGCACATGTTGATGGTGGTGATTCTTATACCG
>CANSZD010003678.1:0-100102 GCA_947648045.1 Beta corolliflora | reverse complement strand
ATGAAGATCTCATTTTGTACTTCTACAATGGTCTTTCTGAAGCGAAGATGTAAGAATGGTGAATCTTGCTAGTGGAGGTTACGTAAGTCAACAAAACTCCAAGCTGCTGACTAGGGAAACTCATTGAAGAACTAGTGAAGGCTCGAGAAAGTTCGATCGAAGATCAGCCATTGAAGCAAATGTTGAAAGTCAGTTCTAGCTCTTCAAAGGTCGAGGATCAGTTCAAGCTCTCCCATCGATGATGCGTGAGTTCATGGTAAAAAACAATATTAGGAAATTCGTCGGGTAAAAGCTTGTAGAATTTGTTCTTTAGATCATCGCATGATGTTTGCCCTCAAATGCAAGAAGAATTTAGGGAAGAGGTCAAGGCGTAAGTTTTCCAAGGCCAACAAGCATTACGAGACATGATCCCTACTCCTATGCTTGAGGCTAAGGGTGGAGAGATCATTCTAACCGATTTGGCAATCAACAACAGCAACGGCACAATAACGAGGCCACCACCACACCACTTTATCCTCGTTTTGAGGGCAAGACTCGAAACTCTAGCATGTTCTTGAAGAAATGTTAAATGTTTTAACGAAAAATGTGACTAACATGTAGAGGTAACATGGTGCGAGTTCAAGAAGAAACGATCGAGCATCGAACTTGAAGCCCGAGTAAGCGAATTGCGGGAGGCTGCGAACCCAGGATTTGAGGCTAGGGATTCGGTGGTTGCCATCCCAAACGGAGGTGAGCCCTAAAATGAACGTGAGTGCTATCACATTGAGGGCGGACCCAGGGTGCAAGCAAAAGAGAGATTGATGGTTCGAGACGAGATCGGAAGGCGATGGGTGCATGAGCCAGGCAACGATTCTAAATCATCGCCACCTACACAAAGAGGAGCAGAGTCCGAAAATCATCTCCCCCACCATATGGACCAAGGTCACCATTTCCCGAGGCATTGAGAGAAACCCGCAAGAGCGAGGCGCCCAATAAAGACATTTACGAACCTTTTCGTAAATGTGGGAGTAAACTATTCCCCTTTTTGATGCTTTGAATCAATTACTGAGCGATGCTAAGTTCCTTAAAGAATTGTGTACTTAAAAGAAAGCAAAAACAAAAGTGTGCAAAAGTGGAGGCTTGCGAGCATGTCTCTGCTATCTTTCAAAAGAAATTACCTCAAAAGTGCAGCTGACCAGGGCATGTTTACCATCCAATGTACTATGAGTGACACATGTTTCATAAGCCATGTAGACTTAGGTTCGTCAATTCAATGTGATTCCATATTCATTGTATAAATTACATGAAACTTGGCTATTTGCATGAAAGCTGGTGTGGTGATTCAATTGTTGATAGATCCAATGTTTATCCTAGGGGTAAATTAGAGGATGTGTTAGTTAAGGTTGGTAAATTGCAATTTCACACTTTGATTTTTATGTTTTGGAGATGGAACTTGATAAGCATGTCGCCCCATCCTTTTGGGGTGACCCTTCTTGAAACGATCTTGCACTAAAATTGATGTTTCTTGGCTCTTTGACCATGGAGTTTGATGAAGGTAGAGGCGTTTAATATCCAATGATTCTAAGCCTTTGATTAAAGGATGATGCCTCTTTGCTCTACTAACATTGTTGACTCTTTATTGCATGATGTTCTTGATATTGTGCTTGAGGTTGATGAGTCGATGAATGCGATGATGTCTTAGATTTGAGTTATTGTGCCTCCTACTAGTAATGCGGGTTATGGTGCCGGAGTTGAAAGAGCGTAATAAGCCTCACGATTTACCACCTTGTTTTAAAACCATTACCACTAACGATGCATTGCAGAGTTCTTCTCAAATACATTTTACGGTACTTGAATTGGAGGGGACTGACATGGAGCCACCATTGTCACACATAGAACACGGACTTGATAGTTGAGCTTAAGGTACTAAGTCGAGCTAACGACTTTAAACAACAACGCTTCTCGGGGAGGTAACCAGGGTACCTCTTTATTTTTCGTTCTTTTCTGTTTTTCTCATCAAATTTCCCACCACCACAACAAATTTTCTTTCACCCACCACCCACCCAATAAAAAGAACCACAACAAATATTAATCCGCTTGGAGCCAAAATCCCTGAAAACACTTAGTTAGGGGGGGTTCAATCCAACCAGGAGTTGGCGAAATTGGGCAATTGAGATTGTTGTATCTTTTCCGATCTCTTAAGCTAGCTAGGTGTGAAATCTCAAAAATTTTAAAATTTTGAATTTGTCATTTGTTTGAGTGATTCGGGGAGGTTGTGAGTTGATTCATGAGATTTGAGTTGAGTCTTGTTGAAAATTTGAGTTTGAGACCATTAGTCATGAGTCTTGAAGCATTCGATCTTGGTTGCCGTTTTGATTTTCCCCGTTTTCAATTTTACTTTTCTTCTAATTAAAGTCACATTAAGGGCCGATGTGTAGTTTAAGTAGGGGGAAGGTATTCTCATTCTGTTGTTTCTATAACAATTATTACTTTCAATTTAGAAAAAAAAGAAAAAACAAAAATAAATATAAAAAAGAAAAAGTGATGAAAATAGGAAACCATTGGGTTGGCCAAACAGAGGCGGGCGACTCGGGCAAAAATGGGTGGCCGGGATGGGAGTTCAGAAGAAAACAGAAAGGGCGACCTAATAAAAAAGTGAGGCTTATATTGAAGAGCGGGTAAGATAGTGAGATGAAAGAAAAATGTGAGAAGCTAGGATGAAACTAGAAAGGGCTCCTAGGCAAAATGAGAGATTAAAAGAGAGAATTATATATTTTGAGAAAACTCGTTTACGGAGTTGGTGTCATAAGGCGGAAGGCGTTTTCGGGTAGGGTTAGTGATTTCATCCTTGGTTTTGTGATGTTTTGCTTATAATTGGCTTTTTCACATTCTTTTGTTGATTTTGGTGAATTGGAGGTCATTGTTGAAATTTAAGTCCTTAGCGGTGAGGATTTGAACTTGCATTGGTTAGCAGGTTGTTTTGGGAGTAAGCATGGAATTTATCCCTTTTTGTTATTGTTCCATGGCTTGCTTTGTTTGAGTTAGTTGAAGTGGTTTTAGATCATATTTGTGGTATCAATGGTGATAGTTTAGTGTGTCATTAGTTAATATTTTTATTGTCGTTGGTGATTGTTGTTGTCGCATCTTTGTATTTCTCATGGTAGCTTGAGCTAAGTGTGGAGTCATTGTCCCTTACGTTTAGGTTTTGAGCGGATTTCGTTAAGATGTGATGATGATGATGTAGATGGTGGACGGTGTAGGTTGGTGTCGATAATTTGGGTGAAGTTTTATGTGGTGATTCTCATTTTGGAGTTTACTCGAGGTCGAGTAAAGTTGAAGTGTGAAGATTCTTGATACGCTCGAGTTATACGATGTTTTTGTGATATTTTAGGTGCATTTTGCTAAGGAATTTGTTCGTAATTGTTTAGGTTTGCATACTCATCAGCATGCCCGGAAGATCGGATTTTTGTGGCTTAATTAGTGTTAATGTTTCTAAGTTCGAGCTTTTATGGCGAAATGGTTTTGATGTTTCATTGAAGTTATATTTGGGGTGCTCGTAAAAGTAAGTTAGCGTGGCTTGGTGGCAGTATCGGAGGCATGAGACAAGCGCCGCACGCTAAGCGGCTACGACACCTAACCCATCCCGACGGCCACGGCTTCGGCTTTCTACCGCGCGCGCGACAGCCTTGATCGCGCGGTCGCACCTCGCGGCGGCTCGCTGCCAGGTATATGCTTCCGCACCTCGCGGCGACTACGCAGTCGCGACACTCCCTTGCCGGGCCCGGCTGCGTAGCTTGTGTTTGAGGCGGTAGCTCATCGTACGGTGCAACTGACCTCTACTTCTCGCGACTGCTAGGTCGGTGTAGTGTCGGGTGATTTTAGGCTTTAGTATAAATACCAAACTTTATTTTTGGAGAGAGGGCAGCGGAGACACAAGGAGAGACAGTCTCAAAACTCCACTCTTCTCTTGTTATCTTCTCTTTTAGTTTCATTTTCTAGTTTAGTTTTAGAGATTTCAATTATGGAATTGGCTTATGCTTGTCTGGGTGTAGCTTGAACTGTTCTTCTTGAACAAGATTAACATGAAGCTTCAAGCATTATTGTGAGATCTTTCCTCTTTATTTAGTTTCTTTCATTATGGTTTAATTTCTATGATTGTGTTCTATGATTTTTGCATAATTATGCTAGGAATGTTACTAGTTTGATTGTGTAATTAATCTAATGCTAGATTTAAGAATAGAATCGGATTATTTTATTCTTTTATCAATTTGTAGCAAACTAGGGAGTAACTTAGATGCAGATCGTCTTGGTTATTTCTTGGGGAAATTGAATCAACTGTTGAATGTTTATCGCGTGTATGACGTTAAGCAGGTCTATTGATTCTCTGTGTTTATTGCTGCTATTGGATTGAACTTAGACGATGATCGACTATATTATCCTTTAGTTAGTGTTTTATAGTCACGCCCATCGTGCTATTCAACTAAGAATAAGGAGAATACGAGATTAGTTCTCAACAATAGATAATTATGGGAATAATTAGAGTCGAGGTTCAATGATCGATAATTAAATTAAAGTGGATGTTAATCGATTCAAGATCTTTCCATATTGATTTCTCATTTTATTTATTTCCTAATTAGTTTTTAGTTTTTTTTATAACTCATTTGAAACCCCCCTTTTATCGTTATTTGATTACCTAGTCTAATCTAGGTATTGATTCACGCTTAAATATAAAACTTATCCCTGTTTCCCCCGCGTGGATACGGAACCTTACTTCCCTTCTACATTTAATTGTAAAAGAGAGTAGGAGAAATTTATTTTTGGATAGGTGCATACGACTAAACCGCCCGCCCACTTGTTGAAAGCTCTGAGCCTCCACCCATTTGGTGAACTAATCGCCACCACTAGCTAGGATGTATGAATGCTTCTTGAGGGATGCAGGGATTGATTTCTCCTATGGCATCCGCCGCCCATCCTCCGGGCGGCCAAGGTTTAAGAATGTACTTAAGTTCCGAGGTTGGTGCCCTGCTGACGGGTCCAAACTTTTGACATCTTTTTGCAACCTTAGCATAATCTATTCAATCCTTTCTCATAGTGGGCTAATAGAAACCATGTTCGTGCAACATCCATCTCATTTTTAGGCCATTTTGATGGGCACCACATAGCCCTTGGTGAATTTCTGCCTTGAGGGTTAGAGCTTCTCCAGCATCCACACACTTCAAAAGTAATCCTTCAGGATCCTTTCTGTTTAGTTCACCAAACTGCATGCAAAACTTAGTTGCTGCCATTTTCACTCTATGTGGCACTTTCGTCCCAGTTGGGTTCTGGAGATAATAAATAATTTCGTCTCTCCAGTCCTTTTCCTCTCTTAATATTGTAATTCTATAGACTTCCAATACGGTCTCTGATCCTTCTTGATCAGATTCACTGAGAGGTTCTAGGATCTTCTCTTGGAGAATGATATCTTCATTTTGTGAAGGTATCTCTTCTCTAGAAGAGGCTATTTGGGACAGCTGATCTGCTACTTTATTCTCTTCTCTAGGAATGTGTATGAAAGTGATTTTCTTAAATTGTTTAGACAATTTTTGCGCCTTCTTACCACACTCCCCGTGATACTAGTGATATACTCTTGAATTCCTCATTTATTTGATAAATGACCAGTTGAGAATCTCCATATATCTTTGCTTTCTTAGCTCCCAATTCTAGCAGCATCTCCAATCCAATTAATAAAGCTTCATATTCAGCTCTATTGTTGGTGCATGGACCCTTCAGGGTTACTGCTAGTTTAGTTGGGATCCCACCAGGAGATAAAATATACGGTTTTTCACCATATACCCCTGACAATTTTTTTTTTTGCACCGTATACCCCCGTAACTTTTCAAATTCATCATATACCCCCCACGTTTCAAAAATACAACTGACTTGCCCTTAATGACTAACCACGTTAAACTCCGTTAGTCATTAAGCCCTAAACCCCCTCTAACCCTAATTAACTAACCTAAATCTAACCCTAATCTAATACCCTAATACTAACCCCTAACCCTAAACACCCCTCCCCTACCCTAACCCTAAGTAAACCCTAACTCTCTCTAACCCATTCCACCACTGCCCCCACCCAACCCAACCCTCACCTACCAGCCCCTCCAACAACCACCGCAGCCCACCAAATTTCCCCACAACCACCGCAGCCTCCCTCGGCCCACCCCTTCCCTTCCCTCGCCGCCGGCAGCTCCCCCTCCCTTCCCCAGTCGTGTAGCTTCCCCCTTTCCCCGCTTCCCCGTCCTCGCGCGGTCTCCCTCCCCTTCCCCCATCGTCGCGCGACCCCCCTCCCCTTCCCCGTCAAGGCAGCAGCCCCCTCCCTTCCCCCATCGTCGCAGTGACCCTCCCCTCCCCCTTCCCCGCTCATCGCTCTGCTTCCCCTCCCTCCCCTTCCGCCACTGGTCGCGCAACCCTGCGCTGTTGCAGGCGTTTCGTATTTTTCTCACGCTTTTCATACTAATTTTTTTTTCATTTGGGGGAGGAGGAGGGGTTCGACAGGGGTAGCGGGAGAATGGGAGTGGGGAGGGCTGGGCAGGCGCTTGCCAAGGGGAAAGGGGAGGTGGAGTAGACGGCGGCATGGGGCAGGGAGAAGTGGGCTGACGACTACAGGGAGGGGGAGCCTGGGCCTGGGGAGGAGGCTGCGGGGTGGGGAAGGGGGGGAGGGATGGTGGGTGGGTGGTGGGGAAAGGGGTAGGGTAGTGGGGGAGGGGTTGTGGGAAATGGGGGCCGGGGCAGAGTGGGGAGTCAAAGTGGGTGGGTGGCTAAGGTTAGGGTTAGGGTATTAGATTAGAGTTAGGGTTAGAATTAGCTTTAGTTTGGAGTTAGTTAATTAGGGTTAGAGGGGGATTAGGAGCATAATGACTAACGGTTTAGACTTCCGTTAGTCATAAGGGCATGTTGATGTATTTTTTTGAAACGTGAGGGATATATGGTGAATTTGGAAAGTTAAGGGTGGTGTACGGTTGCAAAAAAAAATTAGTCGGGGGTATATGGTGAAAAAACCGTAAAATATATATTCCAACTCCGTTGTTTCTCTAGTGTTGGACCCATCAAAGAATAATACCCATGGAAGTATGTCTTCATCAATGATTCCCGAGTCACAACAAGGGATGAGTTGCTAAGAAATCGCCTAATGATTGACCCTTGGCGCCTTTTTAGGGCAAATATATGAGGTCAAACCGTAGTAAATGTAAACTCCATTTGCTTAACCTTCCTTTTATGAAAGGTTGAGATATCATATATTTTATGACATTCGTTGGAGATACAATTTCTTACATGTAAGGCCATGAAATAATGTATGAGTTTAACTGATAAGGTCATATAAACACAAACACCATTTTTTCGCCATGGTATACCTTTTTCTTCGTGTCATGCAGGATTCTACTTAAATAGAATATAGCTTCGCTCATGTCCTTTCTCATTTTCTTGAGTAAGAGGAGACTACCAATGGAATCTTCACAAAGGGCAACAGATATAACCTTAGTGGCTTTCCATTCTGCCTTGGAGGTATCAATACAGGAGGACTTGCCAAATCTTGTTTGATTTGGTCAAAGGCCTTTTGATGCTCCTCGTTCCATTAAAATTCTGATTCGTGTTTTAATCTTAGCAAAGGCGAAAACTTTTTAGTTTTTCCAGCTAAGTTGGCCATGAATTTCCTAACATGATTGACCTGTCCAAGGAATCTTTGCAATTCATTCTTATTAGAAGGTGGCTTGGCCGCCAACACTGCTTTTGTCTTGTTTTGATCAATTTCCATTCCATTTTTGTGAATGAGGAATCCTAAAAAGTTACTAGCTTTCACTCCGAATGCACATTTGAGTGGATTCATTTTTAGGTGATATTTTCTCATTCTAGTAAATGACTCAATCAAATGCTCTTTATGTTTTAAGAAGTCATTTGACTTTACTAATATGTCATCTACATAGATTTCCATGATCTTACCAATCATATCCTTAAAGATTGCGTCCATTGCTCGTTGATATGTGGCTCCAACATTTTTCAATCCAAATGGCATGGCCACGTATTCAAACAAGCATAATGATTTTGGACATCTGAAGGCTGTTTTGTTACAGTCTTCATGTGCTATCCTTAACTGGTGGTATCCTGCATACCCATCCATAGAAGATATGTATTCATATCTTTATGCTGCATCTATTAGGAGATCAGCCACTGGCATGTGGTATTGATCTTTAGGCGTAGCTTTATTCAGATCCCTAAAGTCAATGCAGATTCGTATCTTGCCATTTTTCTTAACTACTGGAACTATATTGGAGATCCAGTCAGCATATTGACAAGGCCTTATGAACTCTGCCTTGAGGAGTTTGTTTATTTCCTCTTATATAAGTTCTGTCAGTTCAGGCGCTAGTCTTCTAGGACTTTGGGCCACAGGCTTAAATCTTTCCTTGATAGGTAGTTTATGCTCTACTATTTTCCTATTAATGCCAGGTATTTCATGATGTTCGCATGCAAAACAGTCTTTAAATTCTTTTAGAATTTTTATGATTTCCTGTTTTTCTTGGTTAGTGAGGAGCTTACTTATGTAAGTAGCACGTGGATTTTCATTATCCCCTAAATTTATTTCCTCTAGTGGATCATGAACCTCTTGTTAAATATCCTCACTTTTAGCCCATACTTTATCATCCTCCTCATCGAAGGATTCAGTTTCATATAAAGTTGAGCAACATGCATTAGTTAAGAAAATCCCTTGGTATTTTCTAAAAACTAAATCTTTCATTACTTGATCAACGATAGGGGTAAACTCATTACAGCATTCTTCTTGGTTTATAAACATAATAAACTTTTATAAGAAAAATACATCCTAACTCTACAAACTAATGAGAGCTAAGGGTTGATCATACTCGGCGCCCGTTGAATATATTCATATTTTGATTGAATGTCTTCAACTTTTTGGGACGTCATCGACTTCTTCAATGAGGATTGCACTCGAGTCTTCTACCTCTTGGTGAGTTTTATGACTCAAGTTAGAGAGAAAACTCAATTTTGATGGTAGGAACCCACTTTAGAGAGTCCCTAATGAAAACAGAATCGAGAGATGTAATTAGATAAACTTTCTCATCTCGCTTGAACCATTTCATAAGTGTCACCATTCCACAAGATCAAAAACTTGATGGAGTGATGATGGAATAGCATAATTATGATGTAACCAATCTCTTCCTAAGTATGACATTATAATGAGTACCACTTTCGACTATGAAGAAACCAAGTATAAGTAGTTTTAGTTCCTACTCTTATCTTTAAAATAGTCATTCCTTCCACTTTTTTCTCGATAAAACCGGAAAAACCGCTTATGTTGATTTGTATGTTATGCAAATCCTTTCTAGTCTTTCCTAGTTTTCCTCGAACACAAAGGGTGGCATAATATTACCGTAACTCCAAGTGTCTACCAATACTTTGCCTAAACGAACTCCCTCAAAAATCAACATTTAGAAATAAGGCTTTAGTGTGCTTATTATCAACATCAACTCGAGCTAAAGATTTTATCTATGATTAATTTCTCTAGATTAGCTTTTAGAGATGTCTTGTTAGGCACTTTTCTATGAGGTGCATTTAAATAAGATGGCAAGCTTTTAGAAGAAGTAATTTTAAATTTACCTGCCCTCTCTTCCTTATCAACTTCATACGCCCATGATGTGGTATTGGTGCAGAATTCTAGTTGGCCTTCGACTTTTTAAACTCTGTTGGTAGCATGACCACATTGCACTGCGTGTTTTAGCCCTCTTCCATCTCTGTTTGAGGCTCGCTCATTAGTGGGTCTCCATCCAGAATTAAATCACTGTCTGATACCAATAAGTCCAAATCCTCAGATCCAAACTCTGAATCATAGTCCTCATTAAAGCCATTTCTGGTTTCTCTTTCATAAGAAAATCACCTCCTTAAGGTCAGCTCGCTTATCATGCTTTGTAGATGATATATCACCATTGCTCCTCCTGCAGGTAACAACTTAGTGATACCGCCCTGTAGCGCCTCCTCACCAATTCTGATGTTTGCTATAAGGGATTCCTGCACATTTTAAGTGCTGATCTGAGCCCTTGTTGCAGCAGCTTTTGCACTTAACTCCTTCATCTTTATTGTCCTACTTTTAGGAAATTTTTGGACATCTTGTAGTGGCCAAGGCCTAACTAGCCACTTGATCTTTGACTTCCCTTGACCCCCATGGGAATTCACCCTTCTTTTGAGAATTTTGGGCACAGGAGTTTGACTTGGCTCCCTTTCTTTCCCTTTTAAGGAAGGACCTGAACTGGGACTGTCTGGTTTCCTTGGTCCTTGAACTCTGGACCTTTTATGGAATGGACGCTGGTAAGCAGGCACATAGGCAGGATCATTTGGGATGATCTGGGTTCTAACCATTTCAAAGGTCAACCTCGTCTCTGCTAGGAATTTTTTAGCCATCTTTATAGATTTTGGCTCTTTTCTCATGCATCACCGGGTTTGGTGTTGGGTTGGATTTATCGGTGCCTTAGCTTTGGCTAAGTTAGCCTTGTATGCTTCTAGCTCCATAGCATGGTGTTTCAAAACTGATACAACTAGTCTTTTGAGACTTAATTGCCTAGTCAGGAACCCTCTGAAAACTTGGCATTGGTCTGTTGTATGTGACTCATTCATATGCCATCTGCACATATCTTCCAATCCCTCTTCATTAGCTATCTTTGGCATAACCAAGATTTTTTCATCAAGCAATGTGTAGAAGAGTTGGTTACCTACTTTGGTAGCTTGAGATGCCTGCAAGGTAACAATAAAAATATTAGTAATCTTTACCATACCACATAGATAGTTCAAACAGTTGCGTCCATTCTAACTACATTAACATCTTCATCATCGGAAACATGATATTTTTCTTATCAATTTCATCCTCGATTTTGTTTCTAAAGACAATACATTCAGAAGTGTCATGGGTTACTACATCATGCCATTTACAGTATTTTTTACCCTTAACCTCCTCAGCAGTTCTTATTTTATGTCTCCCTACCAATTTTATCTTTTTGTTAGATAATAACCAGTCAAAGATAGAGTTAGATTTCTTGGCATCAAAGGTATATGTCCTCTTCTGTCCAAATTTCATATCCTTTGGCGCTAGAAACTCTTTCTTTTCTAGGGGAGAACACTTATAAGGTGCTCCTGGAATGATTTCTGCCACGTCCACTTCTGCGGTCACTCAAAGTGAAAGGGCTCTTAATTCGAGCAAAGAAACTCCGTGTCTTCTTATGCACTTTCAGCTGTAGGTTCCTTTCATCACCTCACGCCAATTCCGCTAATTCAACAAAATCGCCAAAGGCATGACCATCAAACCTTTTCGAAACTGAATTAACATTCCCTCTTGAGTAATTTGTACAAATTCTCTTTCAGGAATTCTAACATGACACCTGATCTTGGCCATTTTGAATCTAGATAGGTAGTCCTCTACAGACTCTCCTAACTTCTGTTGGATTCTGGCCAGATCACTTAGAGTCACCCCTGGTTCAGTTCGTGCAAAATGATTTGTAAATTGCACTTGCATGTCTTGCCATGAGTGAATGGAGTTTGGTGGTAAATTAGTGTACCACCAAAAGGCAGTCTCAGTAAGAGACATGGAAAACATTCTAAGTTTTAAAATCATTGTCGCCGCTTCCCTACACCCGACAATTAACCTAACTAAATGTTCCTCTCCGGAAACTGTCATTGCTCGAGAACAAGGTGAAGTCAAGTATCTTAAACGTTCTAGGAAATGGATTGCCTCTATCAATCCATTCAGAGTAAGGTTTTGACCTATTTCGCCTCTTTCCTAGAATTATCCCCTACTAGTCTTTGAACTAGTGCATCATCAACTTGTACGCTAATGGATCCTGATGCGTTCAAGATAACCCATATTCCCGTTCCCCATGTTTCCTGCTTGATCATATGCAAGATTAGGAGTTAGAATTGAAAGGTTGATTTTGATAACCTCCCATGTGATCTCCCGTGTTGCATGAGCCGGATTGGCTGGCTCCTTTGCGCCATTTGCGGTGGGAATGTATGTCCATTTGTGGGCATCCTCTACGATAAGCACCAGTTTCTTGGGAAAATGGAGCTTGGGGCTGACTCATACCCCGAATATTCCATAATGAGGTGTACGCGCCATAGTTTAGTTAGCTATGAGGCATGTAAACATAGGGTAAAGAAGGAATCCCACCATATTTGGTTAGTTAAGCAGTGCATATGCATGCGGTGTACTATTGTTGTTTGTAACAAAAGTATCTTGCCCTCCGTCCTCCTCGTGATGGTCCGGATTGGTGTGTGTTGTCACCAACTTGTCCACCACCCATGGAAAACGAAGGTTGGATGATGTCTCGATGCTTGGTGCTGGCTCCACGCCCGCTGCCATTCCATCATTTCTCCTAAGGTTTCCATGATTACCTTCTCCATGGCTCAGGGATTGCCCTTGTGTGATGCTCATGGGAGGAAGTTTGTGGATCGCTTTGAGATAAGTGTATATGTAGTCTCGGAATGGGAGAAATGTACCCTTCGGAGGATAACCTAGTGGAGGAACATCGCGGCTCGTACCCGAATTTCCCCTTGCTTTATTCAATGGGGCCTCTTCTAAGGCCTTAACTAGTTTCTCATTTAATTGATAGTGTTTTTCGACTAGTGGTTCTGGACGAGTAACTACTTCAGCGTAGCAAGAGATGTTGACATTGCCATGAAAGTTGCACTCATAGTATCATTGATATCTACAAGTATCCTATCAATCGCCTAGAGTTAATCTCTCTGGTTTCTTCACTTATCCTTTGGAGGATGTCTGTGAAGACTCCGCACTCATGGGCTAAAGTCCTATAGTTGGAATCAAATTGTTGTCTCGACTCTCTCCGTTTCTAACAAGAAATTCTTTACTATTTCTAGAACTTTTCATACATTTGTTGTATAAGTCCACGACCCGATTACTACGCGAAGGAGCCTTCCCTTTGTGGAGGTTTCTCCATTTGACTCCTCATGACTATGGTGAATTGGTTTACCATTGTTACCATGCACCTTAGTTTCGTGAGGGGTCGAAGAACTCGTTTCCATGTTTTGGAAACTTGTTTCCTCGAGCAACTTCCTTATTCTTTTTAGAACTGTGTCCCGGCATTTTCACAAAAACAACGCATTTTTACAGTTAGTTTTTCGAAAGTATGAAGAAGAAAGTTCACAATTTGATTATGAATCTTCTTCTCCCCACTGTGGTCGTCAAAAAACTTTTGGTGCAAAAATCGGTTGGTTGACTTTGCAAAGTCAATGCACATCCAAAGAGTTTGATCTGAATGTCTTGGGAGACTAGCCCCTGGGGGTTATCGGTTTTAATTAGATAAAACCTTGCTAACGATCACTTGTTGCAATTTAATTAAGGATGAAACTACAACGCCTAATAAATTCGGGCGAGATATAATAAATAGAGCAAATAATAATTAATCTATTAATTAAAAGTACAACATTCTCATACATGCCACAAACTTTAAGAAAGATTTTTACAACACATATAGGGGGGATAAGCCAAAGTGAAAACTAAAGGGAAGACACGAAGGCTGTTACGGCCATGGTTCCTTGCTTCATCGGAGGAATTACGTAACTTCGTCGCCGAACATGTTCTACGTCCAGAACTAAACTATAACCCCGGAGGGGGTTGGCTAGGCCTAAAGGCTAGGCTACGCTAAAGAAAAGAGTAAGTGCAAGTTGTCATGTGTTTGTGTGTCTTTACTTGATGGTCGTTCCTCTATTCTAGGAAACGTGGTGTGTAACCCGTGCTTGTTTTGGAGGGAAAACATTGAAATCATCTTTCATTCAAATCTCAACCGTCTACGGCGCTAATAATCGTAGCCTTGCACGTTCTTCCTTATGTGGATTCGTCTAATGATTGCTCTTTAACCACTAGTACGTATATCACTCTTGACTTTCATCTCCGATGGTCTGATGGTCTTCCACTCCACTTCTGACTTTGACTCTATCTTGACTTTGTGTAATGGGTTTCATACTCATGTTGGGCCTTCATATTAAGATGAAATTAAACCTTTTGGCAAGTCTAATACAATGTACCATAATAAATGCTCATTGGACATCTAAAAATGGTGGCAACACACGTAATAGTTAGTTTTTTCTTCATTAAGCATGTACGAGCAAGGAAGCTCATGTTAGTTTTAGTTTGTTTTTTGTTTGGTTGTATTAGTATTAGGTTATCTTGGTTTTAATTAATGCAAATTTTCTCAATATCAAAAAAAAATAAACAAAAATATTGTGATCAAGGAATGAAGTGAGGCCTGCTAGTTACTCTAAAGTATCTCTGGATCATTGAGATGAACTCGAGTTTTATTCGATCATGAGCAAAACGAGCAAATTCGAAGTCGGCAGCTCAACAATTGGATTGTTATTCCTCTTAAATAGGTTCACCGTTGACGTCACTGTCATCTGAAGCCTAAGACTAGCGAGTGGACATGGGAAAATAAAATTAAATTGCAACATATGAAAAGATAATTGGGGGAAGGGAAAAAACATTGATTGTTGTTCTAAAGATTGGACATATATTATGGTACTCCTCCATGACTTCATGCAGCTGACAACGTTTAAAAATTAGCAACTGTAATTCATGTACCCAAAAATTAAAATAAAATTGCATTCAGTTTAATTGATGAGACGCATTACTCCAATCGATATACGAGGTTGAGGAGTTCTACTCTTAGTAGTATTCTTACCCCTCCTCAAAATTGTTTTTTGCAAAATCATCATAATCATCACCATCATCATCTGCCGGTACCTATTAGGTGTACGCTTAAATTGTAAGTTGGTTGACATGACAGTCGGGGTTAAAGTCATGTAAAAATCAACTATATGTGATTAACAACTAGTATAAGATAGTTTATTACAGGTCAACAATAGATCAATAGAGAATATTTATAACTAATATCTATGTTTTGTATCATTATTAAATGGAATTAATTATTAGGGCAGACAAAGAGCATATATGAAAACTGCAGCTTATGTATTAACTATTAATCCTACAGCTTGTTGTAACAAAACGTTTTTGTCAATCCATTTTAACTTTTACTGCATTTTTTAATTTTTTTGAATATTTTTATAATGAATTTTGATATATCGACCCTTAGAAATTTAACTATATTTTTGAGTATTTTTAACCATATTTTCTATAATAGTATTAATTTAAGAAATTTATTATGACAACAAATGACATGTCAATCTATGTAATTAATGATTTATTTTATTTCTTAATTAACATTTCATTTTAACTTCTTAGTATATGTTAGGGGTTGCATATATCATTTCTAGAAATTATATTCCCCTCTATCTCAAATATATAATTTTTGTTTTTTCATTTTTGGTGTCATGAAAATATAGTGCTTTATTATATTTAAAACATGACTTTTCCTAAAATACCCTCGTTGCCATAATTTAGTATTATCATCTCATTTTCCCATAAAGGCTTACTCATATTAATGAAATTTCCACACATATACAGTGAAAAAAAATGCAAAATAAACATTATATTTTTTAGGACGGAGAAGCTTACCAATATTACTTGACTTTTGAGTTTTAACTTTTACATATTTATTGTAACTTCTGTTGCCTTTTGTTTTGCTGTCTTTTACAGACATTGTTGTAGTGAATGTGGTCTTATCCGTTGAGTGGGAGAGGTGACTAATTTACCAGAATCACAAAATAAAAGGTTAAGCTGAAAGTGCAAGATAAAAGATGAAAGTGAGCAACTATTGTATGTTGCGGGACTAATTTCATTTATCAAAACATAAAGTGGTTAGCAAATTTCTAAAGATGGATAGTTACTAATTATTGCGGGGATTGGGATTTGGGACCAATAATCGGGACAATTCAATAATTTTTCCAACATAAGTAGAAGGTTATAATAAGGAGAGCTATCTTAACTACTGTTAAAAACCTTTTGTTTTGTCTGGATCATATGCCAGGTTAGCTAACTGTGGTCTACAATCATGGTTTACCTGTTCACGATTTATATATTACCCAAGAATATCCGAGTCATCGAATTTAGTTTTATAATTGGAATATTACGTACCATATTAAGAAGCGGTTCTTTTAAGCGTTTATATTAATTCATCGGATGAAGAATCTCATATTAATGTTTTAGATTATGTTTTACCTAAAGATTATGCCACTTGTAGATATCATATGATGAATTATTAATATTAATAATAATTTTCCTATTTCCTTCCAAAAAAAAATCGATCAAAGTGATTGGTATGTGCTAAAAACTAAGTATTAATGAGTAGCAATAGTTTTCCCCTGCAAAAGAAAAAGCAATAGTTTTCTCTGATTATGCTTCACTCTATTTTATCATACCAATCAATACATAGCTTTCACAAGTAGGTTGGTTAGCATTTTTTAATTTTGTTTCTTGGCAAAACCTTGCATATCTTAATATAGAATTCAAGATGTGGGGGCAATATGCCCCCTTTCCCCTCAAAAAGTAGTCAAGTTTACAATCGAAGAAAAGCTGAAAATTTTTTATATAATTTATTTACTAATTAACTACTATTTTTTTTAACGAGGCTTACTTAATTGGCTTTGATAATCCTTGTAAATAGACCCATCAAAAATTAATCGACGTGGAAAATTAATTTCAACTCAATTTGATTTTCGGTTTTTTGAAAAAAAAAATTCAACTCGAAATTCGATTTGACTCAAACCCAAATACCCCCATTAAATAGCGGGTCAAAATGAGTTTACTTAGGGTTGACTCATCGAGTCAAAAGTGAAATTAAAATTAATAATCTATTTTTGAAAACGCTTGAATAAGTGGGAAGCAATGAATGAAAAAGGCTACAAAATAATATATAGTTTTAGGTGTAACGAGTCCATTATCACGTGTGGCTAGAATATTAATCAAACAAACCCAAGAGTTATACGCTTCCCTCACCATCCTCTTCCTTCTTCATCCCAATTTTCTATCATCCTCCCAGATCAGCCATAGTTGTTTATCTCGAGTTTCAAACTTTTCATTCGAAGATGTCTATCCAATCTTATAATCCAAGACCACCTCTCTCTTTGTCCTCACTCCTCAACAATTCTCTCCTGCGTTAGCCAAACCAAAGAAAACTCCCAAATTCTCACAGGTGCTCAGACTTTTCATGGTTTTGGCGTCGAGGCGACGAAGTCGGTGCGGCGCGTTGCCAGGTGAAGAGCGAGGCGCCGGTTTGAGGCGACACTTGGCGAGCGAAACTTCGCACTAGCGGCAACTCGATGGAGAAGCACTTCCGCTCGTCGCATTTTGCTTCTTCACCATAAGTAAATCGTTGTCGACCTGTGTCATTCGGCATCGGGTAGACAATATCTCGCCGTCTTTTCTTAACTTCTCCCCCGGATATTGTTGTCGGGAATCCGCCATTAAAGAGTGTTATGTTGTGGATTCATGAGTTAGGGTTCTGATTTTATCGCCATTGTTGAGTTGTTGTTTCTATTTTCTTTTCGATTTGTTGGTGAATGGGGAATGCGGAATTTTTTAAGGGTTTCATCATAATTGAAAACACGGGTAAATTTGAACTACTTTTCCGTCCCGAAATAAGTGCAACAAGCGCCTAGTAATTAGCACTTAGGACTCCTCCAGAGAAGGGGGTGGTAATTGTGTTTTAGGTGGTGTATTAGAGAAAAAGGAGGAGAGAAAATATTACGTAATCAAACATCACACTTCCTCATCGACCACAACACCAGCCACCACCCTCACCACCGAAACAACCATACCAACCACCACCTTCACCGCCGATGAACCACACCAACCACCACGCTACACCAACGACAACCGAGCAACGGCGGCCACCATACCAACCACCTTCGCCGCCGCCAACCACCATCATCTCGTCACCACAACGTAAATCCCTCACCACCAACCACCTTCACCCCTGCAATTTACACCCCAAACTTTGAAAGCGAAATTCAACCCCAAAAATCGAACCCAAATTCAGCCCCAAAATTCAACCAAGCAAATCTAAATCCAGTTATCCCCCTTCAGGCACAGACACCCATAAATCGAACCCATAATTAGAACCAAAAAACCCATAATTCGAACCGAAACACCAAATTTGAAAACCCAAAAGTCGAAAACCCCAAATTCGAAAACCCCAAATTTGAAAACCCAGTTCAAAACCCAAATTCAAAACCCACGAATTCGGATCTTGAAAACGCAAACCCATGAATTCGAGACGCAAACGAAGCCAAGGCCGAATGATGGCGTTCGAGAGGCCGTCAGTAAGGGCGAAGGGCGAGTAAGAGAGGAAGGCAAAGGCCGGCGGAGGTTAAGAGGAGTGAGCGAGAGAGAGGAAGAGAGGCGACGAAGGCTCGTGGTGGTGAGAGGCGAAGGTTGGGAGAAAGACCCGAAGTGAAGAGAGAGAGAGAGAGGCGAAGGTTGGTGGTGGTGATGAAAACAAGATGGGTGGTGATGATGAGTGGGGATGGTGATGACGAGTAGGGGTGGGATGGTGTGTGGAATCATTAAATTTAATGGGTTTGTGTTTAAAATATGCGAAAATTAGGATGTTATAATCAGTTATTATTTTTTTAAATAATGGCATTTTGTAGTTTCATTGAAAAAAACTTACTAAAACAAGTAAGTTTTAACTTGTTGCATTTTTGTTCTTTTATCCCAAAATGGCAAAGGTTGCACTTATTTCGTTATGGAGGAAGTATCTCGATTTAACCAATTATGTCAAGAAGTAGCTTAAGAATAGTGAAACGTTGTTTACATTCATTGTGGATATACCTACATGACGGGTAGCAAAGAGAGTATTCAAATGAGTTTTTTTTTTGTGACGATATTTAAATGCGATCATATATCGTTATTAGTTGGTGAATGAATTAGTTTTGATGTTGAGGAAAATGATACAAATTAATTAGTTTACAAATGACATAGGTTTCTTGATTAATGATACACATCTAAAGTTGAAAATGATAGAGCAAATAAAAAGTTGACAAAATTATAAGAGAATGACTTTAAATGATGCGAAAATAGACAATAATGATGCATAACTCAACAAAAAAAACTTGATATAAATTGATATCATTTTTTGTTAGTGATATAAGTCTATGATATATGAATAGGTATAAATGGCATGTAACAAATTTAAAATGACTTGAAATAGTTCAAAAATGATATGAAATGAGCCAAATGTGGCATCTCCTATGATATTAGTTACGCACGTGAAAAGCTTTTTGTTACGCGATGAGTTATGAAAGGTGTAACGTATTTACTGTACAGCAACGCACTTCACACAATAATAACTCATGTATCTTTTATGCATATTTCGATTGTTTGACACTTAATCAAAGAAATTTTTCATATCATTGCTCTTGGTTGCCGAACTTTTGACTATTATTGCACTTGTCGACATGCAAAACAGGTTAAGCATAATCCCGACCCAACTCGATAGGTGAAGAGTTTTGGGTAGCCTTGATTGGATAATTTATTTGTGGCCTGGCAATTATGCACCTATTGAAACCACTATTATCTATGGGTTGGTTTCCCTCTTGGCTCAAATAATACTTTGAGTCCATTCGCATCACTTGTAATGATCTAATGGATAATAATTTTTTTCTCTTTGACATATTGAAAGAAAGGGAGTGTAAAATAACTTGAAAACTGAGTTATAAGATTAGTTTCTAGGAGGAAATACAAATGCAGATTAGTTTTTTTTTTTTTTTTTTGTTGCATACATAGATAAGGGTTATAGTGAAAATGAAGATTGACATGGAAGGGGGACGATATATAGAAAGAGGAAGTAAGGAATAGGATGCAAATGTGGCATTGTTTCCTTTGGGAAGAAATTGTTTTCCAATCCTTTTTACAAACCAAATAAAGAAACTCTGAAACCAAATTTTCTTAAATTTGAAAGAATGCTAATAAACCAGTAACTATGTTCTAAACTGAAGGCGCGCCGATTTAATGTTAAGGGAGGTATGTCTTATATGGGTTGACTATAATATCCTGATAGCCCGTATGATGGTCAATAATATATTGTGAAAATGGTAATAATTTGTGAACTATATGTATGGAATTTGCTAGAATGAAAATCACTACAAGAAAAACTGGATTTAGCGACTAACTTCAATATTTGTCACAAAAATCAGTCGGGTCTTTCTTGTAGTGAATGAAAATATGAGAAAATTAATCATAAGTTGTTGTCAATACTAGATTACGGATAATTAGAATGGAAAGGAAGTTGAATCTTGGTGGATTGTGTTAGACAAATGTGGACATGATAATCTCCAAAATATAGGTAAAATTTAGGAATTTAGGGTTGCTATTCTTGATGGGTTTTAATCTGCAAAATTACTTGATATTAGGTATGTATAACTGAAGCCATAATTTCTTGGTAGAGGGTCATCGGTAATCATAGGGCGCACCTTTCCTTTAGTGCACTGTAATCTTTATTATTGAGGTATAGGAATATAGGATTGAACCTTCGCATTAGATCATACTAGTGGGTATAACTTTGGATGCCTTTATTAATTACCGATCTTCATATATTTAATCTAATCTAGGTTTTACTTAAAATTTCATCATTTCATCATTATTAATTGCCAAGCCATTATGAATATAAGAACGGAGTTATTTATATGCGTATACAAATAATAGTTTACATATCACATAAAAAATTCTTAGGTAATATGCGTAAAAGTGTTCATCGATATTGTCTTAAAAATAGTATGAGTAAGTTTCACCCCATAATATAACGGGAAATTCTCATTGGTAGCCATGTATTTTTGAAAATTCTCATTGGTAGCCATGAGTTTATTAGATTATCAAAAATGACCATTAACTATTGTTTATTTTGCAAATGTAACTCGATGAACCAAAAAAGCTGTTAGTTTCGTTAACTTTCGATCAAAATTAATGTCCGACATGCAAACGAGGTGTTTTACGGTTCTTTTTGCAGTATAGACTCGGATTTGACCCATAGGTCAAAGGACCCTTAAACCTCAATCAAACAATTTTCTCGACACATAAATCGAGACACGTAAATTGAGGCATTTTTCGGTTTTTTTTGCCCGTTCTTTTGGATTTATTTTATGTTCGGTTAAGTTCGGTTATTTCATTTCGTTCAATTCGGTTTAGTTCGATCTCTGCGATGCAGTTTACACCTTTGCATTTCGGTTAGTTCGACTCTGCGAGTACGGTTTTACACTACATTTCGTTTTAGTTCGGCTCAATTCGGTCTAGTTCAATTAAAATATGTCCAAAAGAATATGGCATGACCCCGAAACCTTATTCGAGCGATTTTCTCAACGCACGTAGCCGAGATATGAAAATCGAGGCATTTTTGTTTTTTGCCAGGTTCGACTTCAAAATTGTCCCCTAAAGAGCTAAAATGACCCCCAAAACCCTAACCGAAGTGATTTTTTTCGGCACAAATAGTGACAAAATTTTCGTGCACAAAAACCGAGGCATTATTTAACGGAAAGTTAACAGAAGAATGGTTTATAAGGTTACATGTGCACCATACGCAATCGTTTAGGGCCATTTTTAATAATTTAAAAAGCTCATGGCTACCAATGAGAATTTTTAAAAGTACATGGCTACCAATGAGAATTTCCCATATAACAATATGGCCCCTTATAGTTTCATAACATAAAATTCTATACACTCAGATCGGAAAGTGATTCGTAACTTTGATATGTTTATAATAATATGCATATCATATTGTCATATGTGTATGAATATTAGGTACTTTATTATATGAACTTTTATAACCTTTAATCAAACTGGTTTTAGAGAATTTGATAGGAAATTTTTACATGATGGGATGAGGGACTAGGAAGAGTAACTACTGTTCATGGGCTCTCTATCACAAGTAGAATCAACAAATGTTTTATATGCTAAGCATAAAAAAGACAAATTGTGAATCCATTCGGCAAAGTAGCTATTAGCCTATTAGCGACCATAACATTTGTTAGCTTTTTTTTTTATACTAATTATTAGTGATCGATTGGATGGCATCTATTCGAGATTACATGTCAAATAGCTTTTTATTGCTATCTATTAATAGATATTAGTTACTGAATTGTTGAAAGAATAGATATGATCTATACTTTAACATCAAAGTTCCTCCAAATGCTACCGCTAACACTCAGAAGATAATTTTGTTGTTTAGCTTTTACAAAATGCTATCTCAAGTGCTCAAAACTACCTTAATACCCTATTCAACCAAACACTATATCTTTTACATGTTGGATGTAGCTACTAGAGTTTTGACTCCAAACACGCCCTATAAGTAGGGAAGGGGATAGTATGCAAAATTTACCAATGTCATTTGGCAAGAGTGTACATAAAATATATAGGGTTGAGTTCTAAATGAGAACCCTAGCATGGTGAAACGTGAGAAACCACTTAAAATGAGCAAAAACTTCACAAAATGAGAAAAAAAAAAAGTTAAAAGTGAGCAAAAATATAAAATAAGTAGAAAACATTAAATGAACAAAAATGTAAAGTGAGCAAAAATGTAAAATGAGAAAAACATAAAATGAGCATAAAAAAGTTGAATGGAAAAACGTAAAATGAGCACAACGTAAAATGAGCAAAAATGTTGCGAAATGAGTATAAATATCTTGAATGAGTAAAAAGTAAAAAACATAAAATGAGCAAAACTCTGCAACAATGAGCAAAATCTATCGTAAAATAAGGAAAAATTGGTGATTCTCACAGTTCGCCATAAGGATGGGTTATATGGACTTGAACCTATATATATATATATATATATATATATATATATATATATATATATATATATATATATATATATATATATATATATATATATATGTGCGTTACTTGTAACACTGATCCCTCCACCCTAAAAAAGAAGAAAACTTATCAAGGTTTGCCTCTTCATGTTCCCTACAAGAATCTGTCATATAATATAAGATTTCAATTCTTAAATAATATATAATGTAGAAATTATGATCAAGTATACTTCAGTTTAAAAAAAAAAAACTATTGAGTACACATGTCTATTATTTTCAAATTAGGACCATTTCAATTCTTTTTTCCCCTCTCATTCCTTCAATCTTCAGATTAGAACTTCACTAGCTAGAAGAAGGAAAAATAATAAAGGCTAATACCCTCTTTTTTTCGACATTATTCCGACTATTGTTTTAACAACTAGAGCAAGGAACGGAGAAACTTGGCTACATAATAAGAACAGTCGAATGTATGTAAGAAAGGAATCAATCGGCAATCTCAAGCAAGGTGACAAGGTGCGAAAAAATTACACAAAAAGAATCAAGAATGAGAATAAGAATATCCTATTGCTAAGAAAACTACTCCAATTAGCTAACCTTCAATGAAACAAGCTTGGAAAAACTTACAAGTACATAGAAGTATTACATAAATTCAATGTGGGTTACTAATCACGTAGAACTAGAAGGAAAACATACGGAATCCTGAAACAATCATTTCCAATGCAAGATAAAAAGAGAGATTAAACCAATTTTAATACTCCTATATAATATAGGAGAAAACAGAAAGAGGCTGCATTTATACAATAATAATCGGACTAAAAAAGCCATACATAGTGAGTTAGGTTTGTGACTTATATTAAAATGTCAAAATCATGTAGTATTATTTTGAGATATTCATGGAGTAATAAAGATTGTGGATGATGAAGTATATAATTTGATTAAATAATAGCTTATTTTAAGGTAATGTTTATGGGGAAGTAAATAAAGAAAGAAAAGAATAAGAAACAATCATGCAAAAAAGAAGCATCAGCAAAAACATATTTAAAAAAGATGAGAAAAAGATGATGCAGATCATCTAAACAATACCATTAACATTACTCAATAAGCAAGAAAGGCATGAAAATAAGTGCAGAAGAATTAATAATAATTTTTATGAGCACCAAAGTTACAGATTTTCAGGAAAAATTTCAAATTAAACCAGCAAATGAAAAAACAAGAAGACAAGCATTTAAGAATTTTGAGCACTCCCACGCTAATATTGCTCCTATCTATGAAGGATTCTCTCTCTCTACTTCATTCAACTCTTTTCATCAGTCAAATTGTTATTCAAAAGAGATGCGAGTTTTCATACACAAAAATAAAAGACATGTTTTTGTTTTGTGAGATCAGTACATGTAAAGCTGAACCCTAGACTAGATAGAGAGAAACATAAAAATTTACAAGAAAAAACCCATCATTTATCATATCTAAAACCTCTCTTCTCTTTCTCTCAACTACAAATTAACACCAACAAAATACAAGTAGTGCATCATATATATTATATGATCATTAAGATGACTAATTTACCTGAAAATTAATCAATCTTTTGATCATCTATATTCTTGTTCTTGTTAGAAAGGAGGGCGACCACCATGATTCCAACCATAAGCTTCATGACTAATTTGGCCTCCCACCACCACCACTACTTCCTCCACCATTTGGGAGTAAATTAGGGGGTAAATTGTACATTCCTAGGGCAGAAGAAGGATCTCCACCCATACTATGTTGTTGTTGTGGTTGTTGTCCTGGAGGTGACCCGGACGCGCCACCAACTTGCCCTGGTTGCTCGTCTTCCTGATCCTCCAACGGCAGGCGCTCGTAGGTAGCGTTGGAGAACGTAGCGGCAATAACCATAACAGGACCGGCTGCAATAAGCGGCCCTACTACGCTTCCACCGACTACCTGGCCTTGTCCCCAGCCAGGTAGACGGTAAGCCCTGTGGAGCCAGGTGGGGCCGGCCCGGGGAGAAAAGCTCCCGTAAGGGACAAGATCTCAAACCGGCCATGTAGGGCTACTACAGTTGCCCCCACCTGGCCCCCGCCGAGGGCTGGCGTATAGTGACGCCAGTGACAGCGCCTGCAGCTGAAATCACACAGACGCCTCGCTGGCGTCTACGGGCGAAGTTGGCGATGCTATCCGCAACGTCAGCTCCGCCCGCCACCTCCATAACATGAGAACGCAGCGCGTTCCGGACTATCCCTAGTCACAAATATTGGTGGCTTTGGCTTATTTTTTCGACCCCGGTGGACGGCCTCTAGGCCGTCTAGACGGTGCCTCCACCGCCCCTTCCTTCGGCTCATCGCTGTTTTCTCTCTCCTCCTCCTCATCCTCCACCTGATGGTGCTGCTGGTGGTAATGATCAGCTCCCATAGATATACCTAGATCTGGCTTCACTTTCATCCCAGATGAAGTTGACTCCAAACCCTGCAAACCTACTTGTCCTGTCCACCATGGATTCGCCATCTCTCTCACCAAATCAACCTAAATAATACTCAATATATAATTTAAACACCTCAAACTAGCTAGATCACCTTTTAGATCTTCTCAACTAGCCAAAAGAAAAGCTAGCTAAATTCACCACTTAATCAAAATAATCTTCTTCCTTTTTTGTTTTTGCTCCTCTTTTTCTATGTAGTAGTAGGGTGACAAGCAAATATATGATAGGATCAGTTACAAAGTCTTCCTGCTTATCAGGTGGGTAGGAGTACTATACTTTGGCGTTTTTATTTTTTCTCTTTCTCTCTCTTAATATGGTAAATACTAAAACCTTATAATATATGGATAATTGTCTAATTAGTGTAACAGGGCAAGCTAGCAGGAAATATGGTTGTTATATGTCAAGGTTATGGGAAACCTTGATGTAAGAGGAACATTTATGTGTTAGAAATATTTTTGGTTTTTTCTCTGACTTTTGGTAGAACAACTGTGTGTGTTTGTCTAGCTAAAAATTAGGGTTATTGTTTTTGTGAGAGAAAGAAAAAAGACATAGAAATGGAGAAAAGGAGAGAAATAATTAATATTGCGAGTGGACCAAATTTTAGAGAATAGGGTCGCGTGCGCGTGAGGAAGTGGAGAGCACGTCGTTTTCTCGCGCCCCCGACATCTCAACGGATGGGGGCTTATTGGATTATTTTTTCTATCTGTTAAGTAGTACAAAAGGAGAAAAAGAGAATTTTTATGTTGGATGTGTAAGAATTTTAGAAATACTAGGAGTATATTATATATATATATATATATATATATATATATATATATATATATATATATATATATATATATATATATATAATATGTTATTTTATACTTGATAATAGTACTTGTTAATGGTACTAATAATTGTTTCAATAGGTCTCATGATGAATTGGGCAGTTATGTGTACAATAAGGTTGTATTTCTTCTTTTTTTTACTGATTTCCGTGGGACCAAGACTTGGAAATTCATTATTGTTGATATATAACTTAATTGAGAAATAACATAATTAATACATAGTTATTTTGTGTTACATTTATATTTTAAATATTGTACTTTATATCTAATTTAATTTGTTTAAGATTCATTTATGTGCATGGTAGAAGCTGTGGAGGATGTTCTATTTATTCTAGCTAGATTGGTACGTAGGTGTCATGAATGGGAATAGAAAATTCTAGTACTCCAATGTTTTTGAAAAAAAAAAAAACATATTTTTTAATTTATTAGGATTGATGTAGAGAGTACTTGTTAATGGTACTATTAAGTAATTTGTCTGATGATGAATCGGGCATTTAATAAGTTGTACATCAAAGTTATATTACAGATTACCCTTTTTTTATTTTATTTCCAAGGGATCATGACTTCAAACATCATAAATATATATCTTGGAGATAATTAATTGAGAAATAAAATTTCTAATATGAGTACATGCAATCTAATATATTGAATTGTGTTTGTTATATTATGTTTTTTTTGTGATTTAATTTGTATAAGTCTTCATATTTGTGCGTTTTGAATCTCAATGTTATCAAGATTGGGATCCTAATTTGGATCGTAATGGCTGGTAGAATCGAATCGGTAGGATCGGATTATAGGATCATAAGATCCTACAAAATTGGGTAAAATAGTGATAATTGAGCTACACACATTAATAATGACATTTTCCATTCACAAATAGTGATAATAGTAGTTCAATACTCTAAGATTGAAGTAATATGCAACCATAATCTAATAGGAGAAAGATAACATGTAAAATTGCTTTATGAATACTTCATAATAGGATCAATCGTAGGATCGTAGAATCGCAAAATCGTATTAAGATCCTATCATGTGAATTATTGTAGTTGGGTAGGATCGAAAGATCCTACAAAATTAAGATTATATACGTAAGATCGGGATCAATGAGGTCCTTTGGAATCGTAAGATCCGAATCGGGATTTTAATAACAATGGTTAATCTATATATATATTAGAACTTTTGTCGGATAAGTCCTATTAAAATAGCTATTTTGTCGGAAAAGACTTAATAAAAACATTTTTGTTTATGGGTAAAAATAATGTTTCGTTTATGGGTAATAATGTAGAGAATAGAATTAGGGTTGAAATCTTGAGTATCTCATTAATCATCACAGAATATATATGATACACATATTAGGAAACCTAATCAATATACATCTCTAGCTTTAGGCAACTACCTATAATACTTATCTCCACACCCTCCCTCAAGTTGGAGCATTGGTAGGATCGAAAATGCCCAACTTGGACAATAGAAAATCAAGGCGCATCTTTCCTAGAGCCTTTGTAAAAATATCGGCCAATTGAGCTTTCGTAGAGACATAAGAGGGCTCGATCAGTCCATCAAGAATAGCATCGCGCACAAAATGACAGTCGACTTCAATATGTTTGGTGCGCTCATGGAAAACGAGGATTATGAGCTAAGTGAAGCACGGTCGGCTGTCACATGCGGAACAAGGGAATGGATTTGGGATGATGAACTCCCATACTAAATAGCACACCCTTCAACCACTTCACTCACAAGTGATGGCGGCCATAGAGCGATATTACGCTCCGCGGAGGAACTGCACTGTGTGTTGCTTTTTAGTCTTCCGGGAAATAGGTGGCCCGGCCCAAGAAAATAATCCAGCTTTGTCGAGGAACGGCGAGTAACAGGACGTACGGCCCAATTAGAATCGCACCAGCCCCGAAGAGACAAGGCACTATCGGCACGCGGGGAGAATGCCATTTCTCGACGAGCCTTTCAAATATCTAACCGCACGTAATGCGGCCTCCCAATGTTCCTAAAGAGGTTCTGCACAAGCCGAGAGAGAACATGAACATAGTATGCAAGATCGGCCTATTGACGACCAAGGTATATCGGTCGGCCAACGAGACGACGATAGCGGCCGCATCCCACTAGAGGAGGCCCCGTAGCATGAGCTAAGCGATGATTTTGCTCAATAGGAAAACCACGAGGTTTGGCACCCAATAAACCTACCTCGAAACAATATCAAGGGTATATTTCCTTTGACCAAAAGAGACCCTTGAGCTACGAGCAACTTCAATGCCCGAAAATACTTAAGAGGACCAAGATCTTTCATCTTAAAACAATCACTCAAATAGGCTTTGAAGGTGGACGGAAGCGACGGAATCGTTCCCATAAATTATGAGATCATCAACATAAACCAAGACATTAAGTTGGATCGAGCCATGAGTGAAAGTGAAGAGAGAATAGTCAGAGTAAGATTGCAGAAACCGTACCCTTTCAAAGCGAGACAAGTTTAGCAAACCAGCATCTAGGAGCTTGCTTAAGACCATAAAGAGACTTGTGAAGTCTACACACCAGCTTAGAATTGGAACACTGAAAACCAGGAGGAAGTTTCATGTAAACTTCCTCAGTAAGATCACCATGAAGGAAGGCGTTGTGAACATCCATCGATGAAGCTCCCAATTTTGGAAGCGGGAATAGCCGAGAAAGGCACGAATAGTGGTCATTTTGGCAACGAGGTTCGAATGTTTCATTGTAGTCGACTCCGGCCTCTCGATGATTACCCAAGACAACAAGGCGAGATTTGAAGCGTTCAATCTCACCATTTGATAAATATTTGGTCCTATAGACCCACTGACTCCCCAAAGTACGATTGCCAGGTGGCAATTCTTCCAATGTCCAAGTGCCATTTTCTTCCAAGGCACTAAATCTCAGCCTGCATAGAAGCCTGTCAACTAGGATCTTTCATAGCCTCCTTAAAAGACTTGGGATTAGTTGTAGAAACAACAGCAGCAAGAAACTTGCGATAATTCACAGAAAAGTTTGAGCAATTTATATAGTGAGCTATGGGATAAGAAGTACCTGAGGGAGACGACGGAGACGGAGTAGACGGAGTTGGACTAGGAGCAACCACTAAATGAGTGACATAATCACGCAATAAAATAGAGGGAGTTTTATCCCGCTTACCACGGCCCAGCTCAGAAGAAATGGGGTTCGGCGTGTCGGTGGGGGTGAACGGGGAGGATCCCAAGAAGAGGAGGCTGGATGAAATAGGCTCGGTGGAGTCATGGGCCAAAGGCCGAGATAAGTTCGGCCCGGCGGCGGTGCTGTGGATTTTTGTGGAGCGGAGGGCGGAGAGAACACGGATAAGCCGGTGTCTGGGAGCGGACGGACTAGGCCCGGCCAAATGCGGCCCAGCGAAGGGGAGAGAAGGAGGAGCTAAAACGGTTTGGGCTGGGGTGTTATGTGTGGGCGCTGGAATATTTGTGGGCTGGACAGAAGTGTTTAGAGGAGAATGAGATGGAGAATATTGTGAGGGTGATTTTTGTGAGAGAGATGGCTCGGGAGTGGGGCTATGAGTGATAGGAGTTAAGCGGGGGGCTACGGAGGGAATTCGGCGAGTCGTCAATCAATTGGTATGTCATTCATAGGAGCAAGAGCGGGTTTGAACAATATTAACCTCCTCACGGAGTCATGAATGGAAAAATATCCTCAAATAATTTCACATCCCTAGAAACGAATAATTCTTTGGTGTCGAGATCAAAAGGCGCCAACCCTTCTTACCAAACGGATACCCAACAAACATGCACTTGCGACTCCTCTTTTGGAAAACTTATCCCCCTTAGTTTTGTGGTTGTGAGCAAAACATAAGCACCGAAATGTCCGAATAGCTTCATAGGCGAGGAAAATTGAATAGAAGTTCAAAGGGAGATTTATTGTTCAAGAGAGGAGATGGAGTACGATTTATGAGATGAGCGGCTGCAAGTACACTTTCCCCCCAAAAATAGATGGGTAAGTGGGCTTGAAACCGCAAAGCCCTCCCCACATTCAATATATGTTTATGTTTTCTCTCTACCCTCCCATTTTGTTGTGGGAGTGGCAACACAAGAAGTTTGAAAAATAATACCGAGAGCGAGAAAAATAGTCGAGTAAACAATTGAACTCGGTACCATTGTCACTTTGAACTACTTTAATAGTTTGAGAGAATTGACGATGGATCATGCAACAAAAGTCATAAACATAGGGAAAACCTCAGTTTTATCTTCCATTAAATAAACCCAAACAGCACGAGAGAAATCATCAACAATAGTTAAGAAATATCTTGCACCACAAGAAGAGGCATGACGATAAGGGCCCCATAAATCACAATGAATCTTTTCAAAAATTCACGCTTGCTTTATTCTCACTAATAGGAAATCTATCTCTAGGATGCTTAGCACGAAAATAAATTTCACATGCTTTATTCAAACTACCCTTATGACCACGAGATGGGAGGAAGTAACTTCACTACTTTCTCGGAGGGATGTCCCATCCGCCGATGCCGCGACTCCAAATCAGAAGATGCGGCATTAACGGAAACCATGCTCACCCAGTCACCTCCTTCAAGTAGTAAAGTCCATTCGGTCTACGTCCCAGTTCCAATCGGCACCTTCATGTGGTTACGGATAGCACACATAGAAGAGTTAAATTGCACTGATACAATTCATATCGGAAGATAATTGTGAAGCTGAAAGCAAGTTACAGCCGAAAGTAGGAACAAAGAGAACATCATGAAGAGTAATAGTAGCGAGAAAGACGGACATTGCCTTTTTGAGTAAACGAAAACATTGAGCACCATTAGGCAAACCCACGGGACGAAGAAATATCCCCTAAGTCATGAAACCAATGCTTTGCACCACCGACATGGTGAGTGGCACCGGTGTCGATGATCCGGAGTCAAAGTAAGCGTACCATTCAAGCGATCATCCGAAACTTTAGAATTACCAAAGAGACACGCCAAGTGCCTTCCTTTCATCGCAGAGAAAAGTGAGAAGATGATGATGAACCAATAGCGGGAAGGATCGGATGCTGAGGAAGTGAAGAAGAGGCGGCATTGGCCTTGACAAGACCACGGCCACGCCCCTTAGATCCCCCTTTAGGCGAATCATCTTTGTCAGGATACCCCCACCAATTCAAAGCATTTATCAACCGCGTGACCATGCTTTTTTGACAATGAGTACAAACCACGAGAGACCAACACTTCGCAACTTCGTGGCGGCCTTACCACAATGAG
The DNA here is from genome assembly GCA_947648045.1 of Beta corolliflora. Lineage (NCBI taxonomy): Eukaryota > Viridiplantae > Streptophyta > Magnoliopsida > Caryophyllales > Amaranthaceae > Beta > Beta corolliflora. The sequence goes on along the minus strand of CANSZD010003678.1, from coordinate 68,826 downwards.
AACAAGCCGGCTGCCACGACCACGACCCGTGCGGCCGCAAAAAGCCCGGCCACATCCGGAGCCTTGTCTTCAGCGATAGCAGCGATGGTACGAGCAAGACGAACACGCTCGTCTTGGCCTAGGGCTACCGAAAGCCCGTCGAGGGTCGGTGGGTCGAGGAGACAAAATAGTAGTGCGAAGAGGGCCATAAAAGTCGGCATATAACCCCATCAAGAAGTCATGTAATTGATTCGTTTGACGACGTTGAGCATGTAATTCGTCGGCCGTACAATTTTTTACGGCAAGAGCATGAAATAAGGGGTTCATGTTTATGTAATTCTTCCCACAAACAATGTAATTTGCCATAGTAAGTTGAAGCAGACATAGATTTAGTTTGTTCCCACTTAGCAATGGCGGATTTTATTTGTTGAATACGCGGACCATTAACCATTGAGAAACGTGTTTTTAAATGATTCCATAATTGAGAAGCTTCACGAAATTTTGATAAAGTACTCCTTACCTCTGGATCGATAGTATTAGTGATCCATGAAATCAACATTGCATTGATAGTGGTCCAGTCCATCGTGGTATATGGCGGTTCGGGGCTCGTGATTGTGCCATCAAGGAAGACGAACTTCGGCGTGCCTCGAAGTTGTTTGTATGTCCGAAGACCATGCATCATAGTTGTGGTGGCGCGACTTGGTTGGAGTGATGAAGTCCCCCCGGACGGTCACGGGGTAGAGATAAAACGGTAAGTTCATATTGATGACGAGAGTCGGTGGTGGTTTGGACGGGTCTTTGTCTCCCGTCAACTCCGAGAGAAAGAGAAAAAAAAAATTAGGAGAGAGGCTCAGATACCATGTAGAGAATAGAATTAGGGTTGAAATCTTGAGTTTCTCATTAATCATCACGCGAATATATATGATACACATATTAGGAAACCTAATCAATATACATCTCTAGCTTTAGGCAACTACCTATAATACTTATCTCCTGAAATAATAATGTTTCGTTTTATGGCTATGCTTGAGACTAGGGTTAATAGTCATAAAAAAGATAGAGTTATGAAGAAGTTTTGGAATCAATGAAAATGGGATAATAATTATGGGGAATTTAATAGGGGAAGGATCTGGCTAGCTTGAAATCCTGCTAGTACTGTTATGCAAACTTTAAGCAAGGCCGACCCGGTTGATGCATTGTTACTTAGATGACAAAATTACATGAGAGCATATATATTTTATTGTAGTGTATAGGCTCCATACAATCAAACATAGGAGATCTTAATCTTTGGTATGATTGAACCTTGGTGTATTATGGGAGATTTTAATGCAATGGCTTCAACGAAGGCAAAATTAACGAAGTCGTAGTAATAACCTATGAGACTCGGGACTTTGTGCGGTTTGTTGAGCAACATTGACCTATGTGAATACAAAACTTGTGGGCATTTTTACTCATGGTTAATAAAGGCAACGAGGATGCAAGAATTAATAGCGGTATTGATAGGTATGGTGTTTGGTTAACTCGGCTTGGCTAGCGAAATATCCTAATCTTCTTGTGGAGTATTTGAACCTTAGATTATCTTATCATTCTCCTTTGTTACTTGAATACTCCATGAGAAATCACGGCGAAAGATAGGCTTTTCAAATTATTTAATTACACGGCAAATCATGATACTTTCTTATCTCTTGTTAAGGAAGCGTTGGAGGAGTAGTAGTAGAGGGGAATTTCATGATGCAAAGTATTTGGGCTAGACTTAAAGATGTGAAGCATCGGTTGAAGCAGATTGCATAAGAAAGATTTTTCTGATCTTGGGGAAAGAATTAATTAAGCTAGAGGCGATCTCAATGATGTGCAATCTCAATTACAAGTTAATCCTAGTTGTCTTTGTTCTTACTTTGGGCTGAAAAATATTGTACTCGGGCTTTGCATAGACTTTTAGCTATTGAAGAGTCATCTATTAAGCGAAGTCCAGAATTATGTGGCTTAAGCATGGAGATGACAATACACATTTCTTTTTTCATGCTATGAAGGAGAGATATCTACAAAACAATATTGATATCTATATAATGAGAATGGTGATAAACTTACCAAGTTGGAAGAAATTCAAAATGAAGTGATCGGATTCTATCAAAAGCTCTTTGGCTCATCTACTACTACTTTGCCTATGGATATTTCTCTTCTTACATCAGGCGATCGGGTGACTCGAGCCGATCCTTGCCATGTTGATTCAAGTTGTTACTCATCGGGAAATTGATGATGCTCTTTGGTTTATAGATGATTCCAAAGCTCCAAGAATAGATGGTTTTAATAGCCTATTTTTTAAGAAGACTTGGCAAATCATTAAACATGCATGATGTGTACATTGTTGTCACTCACTTCTTTACCTTTGGAAATCTATTGCCTACTATTAATTTTACTTTGGTTACCACTAGTGGCCAAAATATCTAATCATTCATTGGTGAAAGATTGTAGGCTTATTGCTTGTTGTACATGTTCTTTACAAGATTATAGGTAAGATAATGACTAGAAGAATGCAACAGATGATTAATTGGAGGTGTTGTGGATTTTGCTCAATCAGGGTTTATGCCAGGAGGGACATATCTGATAATATTCTTCTAGCTAGGTGTATGTTGAAGGTTGACTTAAAGAAAGTCTTTGAGTCTATAGAATGGTCTTTCCTTAAGACCGTTATGAATGAAATGGGGTTTCCTACCAAGTTTGTGCATTGGATTATGACTTGTGTTTCCACTATTTATTTCTCCATCCTTGTTAATGGCCTCTCTTGTAAGCCATTTTTAAGCTAGAAGAGGGTTAAGACGGGGGAGATCTAATGTCTCCCTTTTTTGTTTTGATTTGGGTATGGAATACTTGTCTAGATGCTTGGTTCAATTAAAACACATTCCAAATTTCAACTTTCACCCTAGATGTGAAAGATTAAGTATTACTCATTTGATGTTTGTTGATAATTTATTGATGTTTGCTAGGGCTTATCAAAGCTCCCTCCACCTACAGCTTTTTTATGCTTTTAATCAAGTTTCAAAAGGGTTTTGGACTTGAAGAAAATTTGGAAAAGAGTAATCAATATATAGCTGGGGTGAATGATGATGAAAAAAACTATGTTTTTGATTGTGAGTATTCCTCTAGGTACTTTCCCCTTTATTTATCTAGGTGTCTCTCTTACTACTAGGAAGTTGCTTTATCAAGAGTGCAAGCCATTGATTGAGAAGGCGGATGGCTAGGGTGAGATTATGGTCGATTAAGAAGCTCTCTTATCTTGCTAGAATTCAATTAGTCAACTCGGTTTCGCATGGGTTTCAGCTATATTGGTGCCAAATTTTTATCATGCCTAAGAGGGTGATAGAAGAGATTCAAAGCATCTGCAGGATTTATCTTTGGACGGGTTGGGGGGATTAATTCTAAGAAGGCTCCAATTGCTTGGGAGACTTTGGTCATAAAAAGCTTATGGAGGGTGGAAACTTCAAAAACCTTATTGTATGGAATAAGGTTGTTGTGGCTAAGCATTCTTGGGTTGTCTCTCAAAAGCAAGATGGGTTTTGGATCAAGTGGATTCATGTCTAGTATAGAGCAAAATGTGTTCACTTGTGGCCATTCCTTATAGGCTATCTTGGCCCGGAAGAAGATTTTGGCTAGTAGATAACTTTTTAATGAGTATCGAGTTACTCATATGATCACTACTCCTTCCTTCTCTATTAAAAAGTTGTATCTTACTATACGAAGCTACTCACCCTAAGGTGAGACAATGGAAGAATTATTTGCAATATAAAGCTATTCCATTTTGCTAAATGGAATTCAGTTGCTCCATTTAATGCAAAAGAGGAGTGAGGCAAGGAGACGCTCTCTCTCCATTTTTGCTTGCTATAAGTATGGAGTACTTGAGTAGGTGCCTTGGGGAGCTTCATTTGAATCCGGATTTTAATTTTCACCCAAAGTGTGAAAATAACTTACTCATCGATGTTTGCAAATGACTTCTGGCTGTTTCTAGAAGAGCGGATTTTAGTTACGTAACCCACAATAATGGCGGCATTGCGAAGTTTTCTCATGTCTCTAGGCTTGAAGCTAGTGTGGAGAAGAGTTGCATTTACTTTCTTTGGTGTTACGGGTGAAGAAAGTAATCCACTAGACGATCTTATTAGCATACCCAGGTGGGGAATTTACTTTTCAAATATCTTGGGGTGCCTCTTTCTTCAAAAAAAATTAAATTTCTCTCAATGCAAACCCCTTGTAGAAGATTACGAGAAAGAGCACAAGGTTTAATGGCTCATATGTTGTCCTATCTTTGGTAGATTCTGACTCATCGAAGCATATTGAGTAGTATGCAAAATTTTTGGGCTCGCATCTTCCCATTGTCAAAGAAAGTGATTAAGGTTGTTGAGAGTGTTTGTAGGGAAATTTCTATGGACAAGTTCTACTTTGCCTTCAAAGAAAGCTCCCTATATATAGCTTGGTCAAATTTCCATAAGAGTAAAGGCTGCGGGAGGTTGGAACTTGATTGATATGAAAATTTGGAACAAAGTTTGCTATCATGAAGTTTCTTTGGGCCTTAGCTTTCAAAAGTGACAAGCTTTGGGTTCAATGGGTTCATGCTTATTATATAAAATGAAGCACTCTGGATACAGTTGCTATAACCAGCAACACTTCTTGGATTTTGAGAAAGATAATGGCTACCAGAGAGCAGTTACATGTTTTTGGTGATTGGCAAACTGTTATGGCAAATGGCAAATTTCGCATTCACAAAGCTTACTCTCTGATGATGGAAGATCATGATAGGGTCCCTTGGAGGAGACTAATAAGGAATAATAGATCTTCTCCTAAAAGTATTTTTGTTCTTTGGATGGCTGTTCAAAATCGTTTAGCTACAACTGACAGAATTCAGCAGTGGAATAGTTCTTGTAATCTAACTTGCTGTCTTTGTGGTAATGTTGTTGAATCAGGGGAGCATCTGTTTTTTGAATGTGGTTACTCTGCTGATATTTGGACTGCTCTCCTGAATATTGTTCAATGCAGCAGATCATGTCAAGGGTTTGCTTTGGAAGGTAGCAAAGCTTGTGTGACAGTGTGAAAGCTCATAGCAAAACAAGAACTGCTCGAATGTATGTGATGTTGTTTACTGAGGCGGTTTATGCAATTTGGATGAAAAGGAATAGCAAGAATTTTAAGAGTATGTTGATCCATCCTAGGCAAGTAGTTAAAGATGTAATCTTCAGAGTTGCATCTAGATGTAAGGATGAGGATAGAGAATTGTTGTTAGCTTAATTCTTGTTGTTTTATCTTTTGTGCTAGGGTGCCATGAGTCTTTTCTTCATGTTGCTTGAGGAGACCTTGGTATGCCTTTAGTTTGTGGTGGTGTGTTTTTTCACCTTTTTTTGGTTGTCAATAATAATTTTGAATTGCCAAAAAAAAAAGAGTCCATAAGCACATAAGGAGCCACCTTCATAGGATAGTGGTTTTCCCAACATTGTTAAACACCAAGATGAATAATCTTAGCAAGATCGTGAGCAACATAGTTTCCGTCTCTTTTCACATGAGAATAAGAAATGGAACTAAAAGAAGAACTAACAAAATAGAATATCTTCTAGGATACTATCTAAGTCAGATAAATAGCAAACCGTCTTTGCTAAATGGAGATTACAACTTGACAATCGGATTCAAGAATTATATTCTGAAGGCCATGCCAACCTTCGTAGAGCAATCCTTGGAGCTTGAAATATGAAATCAATGGAGTTTGAGTGTTTAACGTGTGTTTAGGTGTTGAATATTTGGTGAGAATATGGTGCATAATAAGTGGAGAAAGTTATGTGAAGTCGTGTGTAAGTTCCCTCCCAAAATAGGATGGAACGAGGTCTATTTATAGGGAAAATAGAAAAACTAGATAAGAGCGAAGATGTGTCGCGCACAAGCACGATGCGCGGCACGCATCGACTCCTAAATTTTGATGATTGTCTCGATGTTGTGCGTGCGCCTTTGTTGGCGCTTACTGACGCATTGCATCCCTCATATTTGGCCGGGTTTTATTATTTCTCCAATCTTTAAAAGATTCTTGATCATTTAAAATTCGGAAATCAATTATTTAAGAGGATAAAATCTGATTTTCCTAAAATCATTTACCTTATAAAATATTTATTTATAATAAATACAATTAATCATTGAGAATAATTAATTGGGCTTTAAAAATAGGTTTGAAAATACAATTAATTATCAAGAATAATTATTTGGGCTTTAAAATAAATAATAGACTTTACGCTCTTAAAAACGATTTTGGACTTAAGCTCTTTGGATTGCTCTCCTTCGGGTCGGACCGATTAGGACAATGGTATGTATAATCATTTGGTACTTAAATGTGGGAGACAGATTTATGTGCCTATAAAAGCCCCCACTTTCACTGAGGTTTGTAAAACCGAAAGTTAAAGTGTTTTTGTGTTGGGACGGAGAAAATTCTAGATGTTCCGCAATCTAAAACTACCCTTTATGACATTGGTACACGCAAAACAAGCATATGTTTGCAAGAAAAGATATATAATAAGTAGTACATGAAAGGATATATAGAGCGTTGACCACCTCAAGATTAACATTGACTTTGACATTGTTGTTGTCTTTAGAATAACGTTGGATCAAGACTAACGTTGGATTTAACGTTGTTGTTGTCTTTGGCCATTTGGATTTAATGTTGTCAAGGTCTTGAGAATGCGCAAATGATCCCTCGACGATCTTCTCATATAGAGTCGGTTGGATTTGGCGGAATATAACCCATATAGAGTTGTTTAATGCTGGATTTGGCGTTGTCAATGAAATGATCATACCCATAAAATACAACGAATACAAATATCCTAATAAAAAGTCATGGGGCATGCATATGCCCCGTGATGTGAGTGATAGTGTATGGATAGGAAAATGAATGCTTTGTTTGAAAGGAGTAACTTACGAAAAGTTCATTCGCTTAAAAGCGAGAGAGAAAAGAATAACTTATAAAAAGTTTATTCGCTTGAACTAATGGATGGTTTAAGATAAATTGATGTGTTTGAGAGATAAATAATTAACTTACAAACATTTCAATCGCTCAATGCGAGAGAGAAATAAATAACTTACGAAAAGTTCATTCACTCGAAAGCAAGAAGAAATAACTTACAAAAATTTCATTTGCTAAAAAGCGAGAAAAGAAGAAGATTAAGGAGTTAAACTGATATTTGATTGATAGTTTTACTCCTTCATCTTCTTCTTTTATCTACCTTAGTGATGCTAGTTTATACAAAACTCCTCTTTTCTCGTGGTTGAGAGTATGTCTGATAAGATAGTTGACATGGTTATCGGGAGAATTCCATCATTAGACCATGGTCATCGATGTTTAGGGTGCGTACTACATGCAGCCAATTCACAAAGATTTCTAGGGTTTGTGAAGAAGATTATATGATGGATCCAAAACTTATTCCTTTTTAAAAGAGCAAAGGTCAAACCCCTCCCCCCTTCATTGTGCTGCTGCAAAATGGTGGATTTTTTTAGATTTTTTTATTGGAGTATAATTGTTCAGTTGAGGCAGTCTATTTGAAAGACAATGAAGGACGATCGACTGCTCACATTGTTGTTTTACATGACAACTTTAAAGCTTTGCAACAACTCGTCACTTGTTGTCCAGATTTCTGTGAAATTGTGGACTTGAGAGGGAGGAACTTTGTGCATTATGCAGCCTCTCAAGGTCATGCAAAACTATCAAGGTATTTCTTTCGAATTAGCAAGTTCAGACATCTCCTCTATAAGAAAGACAACTTTGGTGATACTCCTCTACATCTTTTGGCGCTCTCTCTCACGACATTGCCAATGAGGTCAGTAACTTGCATACGACGAGATTCATTTTCTCGGTGGAACGTGATAATCATCGGTCAAGTCTGTTGGATATAATCCAAAGAACGCGAAGCCAAATACGCGTATCGCACGATGTAGAACACGGGAATCTAGCCGTGTGAAGAATAGAAAGTAGCTCGAGAATTCAACATTCAACCATGGAACCCACTATAGAGATAAAGAGAGAAGGATAGAGAGAGATAAGAGGGAATGATTGTGTTTGATTGTTATTATTTTCATAATGAATCTGTAAAATGGGTAATTACAACTATTAATAGGTGACTTATAACTTGTAACTAACAGCTTTAACAACTTTAACAACTTATTTAACAAACTCAACATCAAGTTGTTTAACAAACTTTACCGCCTAAACATGGGTTTAACCAACCCTTTACATTTTACACTATATCATATCTCCTCCCTCAAAGCAGCCTTGTCCCAAGGCTGTGCAAGAAAATATGGAAACTGAGCTTCAAATGCAGTAGCAAGGACCCAATTGGTATCATAGGTTGTCCTCCCCATTGAACTAAGTATTGAACCTCAGCATCATTGTGTCGTTTAACAACTCTTCTATCAAGAATGGCCAAAGGTAGGAGCATTTGGTCGGCGGATGCGCCTTGTAACCGAGAGAGGAATGTGAGCAGGTAGTAGGGAGGATTCCTTTAAAAGCTTTGAATTGTGAAACATGAAACACGTTATGAATTTTCAATGAAGTAGGAAATGTTAACTTGTAAGCAACTGCCCCAATAGTATCCTCCACTTGAAATGGACCATAGTACTTATGAGGAAGCTTTTGATTGGCTCTAACATGAACTGAAGTCTACCTATAAGGCTGCAATTTGAGCCACACCCAGTCACCAATGGCAAAGCTTCTTTCAGATCTGCCTTTATCAGCTAAAACCTTCATTCTGTTCTGAGCTCTAGACATGTGTTGTTTCAAACTAGCCAACATAGCAGTCCTCCTTTGCATTGTCCTATCTACCACATCATTGTTAGACTCCCCAGGTATATATGGCAAATAAACTAGTGTTGGTTGGTTATAGACCACCTCATAGGGTGTCATGTGAGTAAATCTATGGTAGGTGGTATTGTACCACTATTCTGCTAATGGTAACCATATGGACCATTCCTTAGGATGAGCCCCACACATGCAACGCAAATAAGCTTCTAGGCACCCAGATTAAGACTTCGGTTTGACCATACATACGTGGATGGTAAGTGAAGAGAGCAAGATGTTGAGTGCCTTGCAAGGTAAAAAGAGCTTGCCGGAACCGGCGATAAAGATCGCATCCATATCACTCCACTGATACTCTTAGGCCGGCCATGGAGTTTAAACACTCCATCTAAATAAACCTGAGCAACTTCTACTGCAGTAAAGGGATGTCCAAGGGAAAAGAAATGAGCATACTTGCTCAGTCCGTCAACAACAACAAAAATCACTTCTTTTCCTTAAGACTTAGGAAGTCCAGTGATAAAATCCATTGAGATGTCAGACCAAACCTCCTGAGGAATAGGAAGAGGTTGAAGAAGGCCAGGATAGACTGAAGCATCATACTTGCTAGCCTGACAAGTGGTACAATTTCTCACAAAACAGCTAACATCCTTATGGAGACATTTCCAAGTAAAGAAAGCTTTAACTCTCCTTGTAGTAGCATCCCTCCCGAATGTCCACCTTCTGGCCGAACTATGCATCCATGAGAGCGAAAGTATGTTTCAACCGTGTATCATGACCAACTAAAATCTCACCATTTTTTCTAAGTAAACCCTGGTGCAAAGAGTACTTAGTATTTACTGATTGCTGAGTTTGCAAAGCTTGAATTAAGTCAATAAGAAAAGGGTCCAGCAAATAGTTGTTTTGTATTAAAGCAGGAAGTTCATATTGAATAGTAGATAATGCCATACACAGTAACTCACTACCAGGTACCCTTGACAAAGCATCTGAAGATTTTCTTTACCAGCCTTATAATGGATTTCATAATCAAATCCCATAAGCTTAGATATCCAAAATTGCTGAAAAGGGGTGCTGATCTTTTGCTGCAACATCCACTTCAAACTCTTCTGATTAGTATTAATAAAAAAATTATGTCCAATGAGATATTGTTCCCATTTTTGCACAGCGAAAACAATAGCAAGGAGTTCTTTTTCATAGACATATAGCTTCTGCCACTTAGGACCCAAGGCCCTACTAATGAAGGCTAATGGATGTTGTCCTGCATAAGAACTGCTCCAATACCTGCATTGGAAGCATCAGTTTCCAAAACAAAAGTCTTGGAAAAATCTGGAACTCCCAGCACTGGTGCTGACACCATTGCCATTTTCAAAGCTTCAAAAGCTATTTGAGCATCTTCTGTCCACATAAACTCTCCTCTTTTAAGCAATTGAGTCAAAGGTTTACTAATTACAGCATAATTTCTCACAAACTTCCTGTAATAGCCAGATAAACCCAAGAAACTCCTTAATTCTTTGACATTTTTAGGAGTAGGCCATTTTTGAATTACAGCAATCTTAATTAGAAGGGTATGTAGATACCCCTTCAGCAGAAATAAAATGGCCAAGATATTCTACTTTAGGAACTGCAAATGCACACTTACTTGGTTTAGCAAATAAGTGGTGATGGTCCATAACTAAAATACAGCCTCCAAGTGTTTCCAGTGAAGTTCCAAACTACAACTATACACTAAAAAATCATCAAAGAAGACCAAAACATACTTTCTCAAAAGTGGTTCAAAAACATGATTCATCCAAGATTGAAATGAAGCAGGAGCATTTGTTAAGCCAAAAGGCATCACAAGGAACTCAAAATGCCTAGAATGTGTTTTAAAAGTTACGTTGTTTTATGTATATCATCAGCATGCATCCTTAGTTGATGATAGCCAGACCTTAAATCCAACTTAGTAAACACCAATGCACCTGCCAATTCATCAATTAACTCTTCTACTATTGGAATAGGGAATTTATCCTTAACCATTCTGTTGTTAAGTTCCCTATAATTAACACAAAGTCTCCATGTTCCATCTTTGTTCCCCACCAAAACTACTGGACTAGCAAAAGGACTTGAACTGTCCTGTATTATACCATTGTCTAACATTTCTTGGACAATATTTTTAATCACATCTTTTTGTTTAAGTGGGTATCTATAAGGCCTAATATTCACAAGTTGTACATTAGGCAACAGAGGGATTTTCTGATCAAAGAGAGGTCTGCTAGGAGGAGTGTTTTAGGTTCAGCAAAAGAGTTTGATATATATCCAAGAGTGCCACTAATTCAGGTGGTTTAGATGAGTCTACATTATGAGCTAAGCAGGAAATGACTAAAGAAGAATGCACTGATTCAAGAATGTCAGTAGAAGGACTAACCATCTGCAAGAAGCAGAGATGAATTGAACTTACTCCTACATGCATAAGCTTAGCAACAGATGATCTTGAAACTGTAGAAGGCTTTTTAGGATGAATTCTCCTTAGTACATGAAGTGCTCCATTGTATGTAAACTCCATCCTTAATTGCTGAAAATTCCATTTAACAGTCCCTAAAGACTATAGCCATTGCACACCCAATACCATGTCACACCCTCCCAAAGGATCAACAAGGCATCAGTTTCAAAAATTATGTTCAGCAACCTCCACTTAAATTCTTTGCATATGGACTTACAAGAAATAGTATTACCATCTGCAACTGAAACTGATTTACAAGGTACTTGAGCAACTTCACAACCTAACTTCATTGCTAGTGATACATCCAAGAAATTGTGTGTACTGCCTGAGTCAATAAGGATATGAAGTGGTTTTTACCCAATATAACCAGTGACTGTCATTGTATTATATGCAGCATTTATTCCCAAACAAAGCTCTCACATAAATGTAAGGTTATTTTTGAAACATCTCTAATTCATCCTCTACTAAATTAGAAAGATCTAAAAGTCCTTCTTCTTTTGATCCAGGTATTTCAATAGCAAACAATTGAGTTTGCTTCAACTGGCATTCGTGACCTCTTTCATAAGGAGCATCACAAAAATAGCATAAACCCTTAGCTTGTTTTTCAGCCCTCTCTGCTGGTGTAAGGTACCTAGTGGGCCTGTAAGTCCTAGTAGAAGGTTGGTTATTATGGCTTGGAAAGGAAGGGTTTGGAAGCAAGGCTGCTTTGTTTTGAGTGGAGGAAGTAGGTAAGGATAAGGGCTTTTGAGGCTGAAAATTGGACTTAGGTTGGAATCTTGTAGCTTGTATTGTTTCATTTTGTAATCTAGCATACTCAACAGCAACATTCAAACTAACAGGTTTAAAAGGTTTCAAATTAGGCTTTAATCCTCCAATAAAGCTATCAAGGAAATATTGTTCAGGAAGCAAGGGATATCTCTGCAACATTAATCCTTTCAGATTCTCAAAGGCATCCAAATAATCATCAATAATCCCAGTTTGATTCAGCTTGTTAAATTCTTCTACCACACTACTACCAATTTCCTCCTTAAATCTAGAACACAAATCCACAACAAAATCCTCCCAATCTACACTTTTTCTAACAGCAATGTAACTGTTAAACCATGATTCGGCTTTTCCCACCAAATACAAACTAGCCAAACCAACTTTCTGCTTATCTAGGATCTTGCATAAGGAAAAATATTTCATGCATTTCTTAATCCAAATGCGAGGGTTTGAACCATCAAAAACTGGAAATTCTATTTTAGGAACAAATCCTAACGATTTACCTCCATGAGAAGCAGCTGAATCTACTGAATCTTCTTTCTCTTTTTCTCGTTCTTGTAATAATTTCAGCATTTCTTTCAGCTGAGAAGATTGAGTAGCCATCCTTTGTTCCAATTCAAGAAGACGAGTTTCCATTATAGATGCAACTGAGCTACTGTAAGATTCTTGCGTCTCGCTAGATTATCTCACATGTTGAGATATAGTTTGCCAGAACAAAATCAAAGGAAATGGTTGAGGTTAGGAGCGAGATTGCTCTGATAACAATGATGTAGAACACAGGAAGCTAACTGTGTGAAGAATAGAAAGTAGCTTCGAGGATTCAACACTCAACCATGGAACCCACAATAGAGATAAAGAGAGAAGGATAGAGAGAGATAAGAGGGAATGATTGTGTTTGATTGTTATTATTTTCAGAATGAATCTGTAAAATGGGTAATTACAACTATTAATAGGTAACTTATAACAACTTGTAACTAACAGCTTTAACAACTTATTTAACAAACTCAACAGTAAGTTGTTTAACAAACTTTCCCGCCTAAAAATGGGTTTAACCAACCCTTTACATTTTACCGGCGAGTTGAGTCTTCTTTTCTCTCCAGAAATTTGCTTGCGGGCCCGACCAGCCGAGATCCGCCGGGGTGAGCCTAATTTTAGGCGTGTTTCGAATTTTCCCATATAAATAGCTTTTCCCAAAAATCCGAATTCATTATTCAAAAACCCTAAAATACATAGCCTACCCCATTCTCTCTAAGTCTTGAGCAGTTCTTGAGAAATTCCAATCTCTGATCCGGGTAAACGGAATCAGGGATAGTTGTGTTAACCTTGGGGGCGATCGTCATCGTGAATCCACACCGGAGGTGGCGAAATTCGTTTCTAAGTCAGTGGCCATCATACCACGGCGCAACTTATTCTTTGTAATTCAGGTTCAGTTATTTTGATTTCTGCAGATTTATTTCCTACAAAGTCTGAACCCAAAATTGGTACAATAGAACCGATTCTGAGTCCAAAAATTGGGATTACGGTTTTTATAATCTATGACCTGGTACCCACTAAGTATCCAGTGGATTTTTTTTTGACAGAATAGAAATGAACGAAAAAAATACAGCAGACAAACTACAGAACAGTCGTCATAGCCGTCACACACTGCTTGGCAATGTTATGTCCTTCTTGCACATCCCTTCTAAGTACCCAGTGGAATTGTTCCCAAGCAAATTCTTTATAGAACAAAGTATTTCTCTATAGGAATCTGTGTCCACCAAAATTGTTACAGTTATTTCGTTACGGAGGAAGTATAACAAATACATCGAGCAATGAGCCAATGATAATATTTTTAATATAATTCTGATGAGATTGATATTTTTAAAATATTGTAATAGTATTTAATAACTACTTTACTTTTTTATACTATATATTTTGCATATATTTATTTAAAAATTATTTTTTTGATACTTAAATTATAACATAATTTATTTTAAATTACTTTCTAAACTTGATCAGGTACCCGATATAGGAATCTGTTCCTACTAATTCCGAACCTAGGCATTAATGCAGAGCAATTATTTTTTCCTTTCGGTAATAAGTAGAACTTTTGTGGACATGAAATTCAAGAGAAGTAAAATGGAATTGGATAACATAAATTAGAGCATATAAAAGAAAATGTGGAGCAGCTTGGCGCACGTGACATCAAAATTGCAGAAGAACATGTAAATGAAAGACGAAAACAAGAATGTTTATGTAGGTAGAAGCCTAAGACCTAGAATAAAACAAAAATAGAGCATGCATTACATTGTCAACTTATCATCGTATGAATCATTAATGGAGAACATAATGGAAATGTTAAGGACAAATCATATCAAGTCAACATATAACTTAGTCAATAAGCACCTTGTTCTTCGAGTTTAGTCAGTAAGCACCTTGTTCTTCGAGTTTAGTCAGTAAGCACCTTGCTAGTTGCTACCCAATTCCATCAAGTCACTGTCATATAAATCAGACATTTGATCAACGCAGAGCGTTATAATATATCTGTGACATAGAAAAAATGTGGATAAGTTGTACATATAGGGAAGCTTGGATTAAGGATAATGCATTAAGGGGTAATAAAAGTCAAATTAAGACAAATTAAAATGGTTCGAGATGATTATGAAGGGGAAGAAACAGCGATAAAGCAGATAAGCTGATGTTGGTAAAAAGAAAAGGAAACAAATGGGGGTAATTTGGCTAAATTTAAGTCAGAGTCTGGTGAGGGTAATTTGGTAACTTCACTTCTCATGGACGCTAGGCTACTCCTATCTCTTGTTTAGCTAACTAAAATATAGTCAAATACTTTATGATTTTTTTTAGAACTGTATAATGAACTGGGAAAAGATTCATTATCACAGCCAGTATTTTCACTGAAAGACTACTACTAGTATATTGAGTTTGACTAAGCCATAGATAAGACTAATTATGGGGTTTAAACTAGAAGTTGAGTGGAGCAGCAGAAGTACCGGCAAGTTTTTCTGATCTCCCATAGCATTAACTTTGCAGAATAATAAAATTAAGATAAAAAAATGTCAGTACAGACTGCTGTTGAAAACCTATGAGAGGAAAGGGAAAACTTAGTGCACTAGTGCGAGGACCACTAATAACACAAGAAAGTGGATCATTAACAATGAGATGAGATGAGACAACATACTTGAATCAAAAGAGTCAGAAAAACCCATAGTTTAAGCAGAATATCCCTTATTGCCCATTTAGTGAGCAGTAATAAATGAGGCTGATGCTAATGAATTTTAGAGTACTTTTATAAGAAAAACCTCAGTCCTCATGTCAATGTCCTCGTCGTGATTTGTGAAATTTAAATCTCCAAATATGTGTTCTTCAGACATTGCCATTACCACTCAATACCACCTTCCAAAGGGGTAATAGATGATAATGAAATGTTAAATGAGATGGTAATGAGATGTTTGGGAATGGCTAAGTATCACCGTGGATCTTGACATGGGAATACTCATAACAAAACTATACAAAAATTCATTACCACACCATCATTTATCATCACTTTACTCCAAACAGGTTGTTAGAGAAGTGACATTTAGACTTCAAAGATACGATAATATTTTCGTAGTTGAAACTTGGAAGTTCCTATGGCATGTTTTATTTTCTTGAAAAAGTTAAATAAAACAGAAATGCATTGAACTTCAGAACTTTCTACGCGACATGTATCGACTTTGTCAAACTAATGCTGCACAATGGGTATCTCCAATGACTTCATGTAATAATACCTTTGAACAGAAGTCCCAGATGCAAAATCACAAGGGCTTCTGAAACTTCCCATGAATCCACACTCTCTTCATGCTCTTTCCTTTCCGTCGATTGACCGACTTGATGCAGCAATATTCTAGTTCAAGCTGTAAAACATACGAGTCATTGACAGCCAAAAATTAGAAAAGAACAAGGATCGATGGATGGAGCACCAAGGTTACAGCTTTATGAAATAGCCAAACAATTTTTAGAACAGAAAAATAAATATTGACGTGTCTGTCCCAGTAAGCAGATCTAAGTTGTTTTTTGTTCAGACAGTTCCAGTTGTTGACAACAGGGACTACAATACTATATGCTATAATCATACTGGACATATACGATGAATCCAACGGAAAACTTCATTACCTCAATGAAGCCAACAGCAACAAATAGATTTCTCGCACCATCCAAATCAAAGAAATAAGAATATGTCCCATCAGCACGCATATAATGCCTAAAACCCAATCTTTTATCTGGCTCAAATCTAAGCATGGTCATGTCATAAAGACCTGCAAACATCATCAACTGTCACCGGCTATGTCACCAATTTTAGAATATTAGTACAATTGACAAGCAAGATGAAGCTTAATTACTAAGAGAAAGAAGCTTAATACAGGGAAGTTTGTTATAAGCAGCATATATATAATTATGGAACGCTTACAAAGAAGCAGTACCGTAATCCCTGAAAAAGAGCAAGCCTCCTGGCTTTAACACAGAAAAACATTCCATGACTGCTGTCACCATCCTCTCAGGTGGAATGGCAGATAACGTAAATACCTAATCGACACAGTCAAACAAGATTTTGTAAACATTGGAATTCCAAAAGGCACCAAGTTTATTAAAGAGTGTAACTGTGTAAGAGTACAGATCATGACTTTCAAAGATGGTATAACAAAACCTAAATTCATGCTGCAGATATAGCTATTTCAGACTCCTTTTTTCTGGGACAACTAATTTTTTTTGCCTTTCTATTTTCTACACTATTCAAAGTGAGTACCATTTATCAAAAATAACAAAATAAAGGTGGAAGCTACTTTCTATCATTAAAATAATAAGTGTCAATTTCTGTCACGAGGCCTAGGTTAACTTCATCTGTAATCTGTACCACCAGAACTGATGACAATATACCATATAATTATCTGTTTGGTGTTACAGAACTGATGATGAGAATGACGGGGTTGTTCTTGCACAGGAAAGGAAGCTCTACCAGGGGCTGATAAAGGATATGAAGTTTTTTTAGTTCACTGAGTTAATTCAATAAGTAGCACTGCCACTCAGATAGATTAGCATGTTGGCCCTTGGCTTAGCATGATAGTATTTGTTTAACCAATTATTGCATTCAAGAACTAGGAGTAGACAGCATCTCTACTGAAATGTCGGAATATCACTCTCATAGAGGACAAAGAAAATTTACTGCTTAGTGATCCAAAAATATTATTTCACCATTTCCTGAAACACCTTTTCTCACTTCTTATGTGGTCAGAGGAAGAGAAGAGTGCATAAAAAGAATTTCCTAGGAAGTTACTAACTTTGTACGTTTTAATGCTTGTTATATACTTATATACTCCTAGCACTCTTCTCGTCAAGAAATTTCCCAGTAAGAGCCCAATTTTGGGGTTAACCATCTTTGTCTAGCCAGACTTCTGACCACATATGTAGAAGAGACCAGGCAAAGATGAAGTTATGAGTTGGAGGTAGGTGAAAAATTTGCTCATTCAACATTAAAATACAAGAAAATGGAATATGAATCCAAAATAATGCACCTCACATCTAGAAAATGGAAAAGAGACAACAAGAATGGACTTTCATATCACATAACTTGGTGCATGAGGTGTGATCAAGATTGGAGACAATTAACTGATCAATTTAGCTATTTTCTATTTCTATTTGTTTTCGCATGACAATGCAGTCTCCTAGGCACAGACCACACATTCTGCTATTATCAGCAACTCCTTTCCATCTGTAAAACATCCACTAAGAAGTTTAATGATGGGATAATAGCTGTATTAGCTATGAACGACACAGTTCAGGCCCTCATAAGTCATAAGTCTGAAAAAGATTCGTCCTTGACACCATTGCAGTGCCACAATAGCATATGACCCGACTTGCACAAACACTAAGCCACATTATTATGCACCAGACAACCAAGTAATCACTGTAAAATGATCCATATTCTTTAACGCCTGCTGTTTGCAACTTCAAACGAGATATAGCACTTTGCTTTCATTCAGTAGTTCTCTGTTCAAGTCAGACTTCCTTGTAATGATACCATCGTATACAAAAAATTAGATACCCCGAAACAGATACATTTTATATTTTAATGAACTCCAAGGGTCAAGCAGACAATAAAAATTGAGAGGAGAACAACTTTAAAAGACAATGTTATCCTGAAAATAGAATTATAAACTTTTCTCAAGCCATTTACAACAGCCTATGAAAGCTGAGTTTGAAGAGTTGTACGTTGTATCATCAAAAGCAGAGAGCTATTACCACTAGTTTTGAGGCAAAACTACGTAAGGATCGCAAAAAATATAGAAATACTATATGAGTCATGAAAGTACCACAACTGATCAACTCTCTCTGTCTCCTCTGAAACAGCAACAGACCCTACAACACCCTGACATGAATTTGTACCCAATTAACTGTCATCCGAACCACTTTGATTGGACATTGTAGCTTCTCCATGGACACCTCAATAAGAAGAACAACATCCTCAGCCCTGGAAAACCTTCAACTGCAGCTGGTTTATCGCCATTGGACATCAGTGAGGCTGCCGCAATGTAAATTTTGGAAGAGGGGAGATCCCTCATCCCTTATCCACCCAAATTCTCCACCAAGTAGGATGATCAGCTTTTACCAGCACCAGTACGATGATTGTCGACCACAAATCCTTTGCTGGCAGAAAGCCTAGCAGGCTGTGATGTTATGGTTTTATATCTAGTTTTTCCCCCCTTCTTCTTAGTTGAAATGCGTGCTAATGGTGCTCTTAGGAGCTCTTTTATACTAATATTTTCAATCTAGTTATGTTTTTGTGTTTTATGATAGTTTACAGGTTTTAGGGAATTATTTCCCTATAATCTACTATTTTTGATGCCACATTGCACGGGAGGAGTTAGGAGACGTGTGTACGAGTTCCCGAGGCTGCTTCTCAAAGCCTTCGGGCATGAAGAGAATTGAAGACTTGGCGTCAAATGCCAAGAAAGCCATGTTTGGAAGGCCGCCCGATCTCATCGGGTGACATCCACCCGATCGGGCGGTCGTTTTCCTCAATTCCCACTTTTGTCTCGCGCACGATCGGGCGCTGCTCGCCCGGTCGTAATTCGCTGAGGGCGCCCGATTGGGAGTGTCCGACCGGTCTGATCGGGCGCCTTGCTTTGCTGAGCTGCTGAAGATTCGTGTTGCTGGAGACCCGCCCGATGGGATCGTGCGCCCGTCGCCCAATCGGGCGGGTGGCACGGAAGCCTAAATCCGGACTTTTAATTTCCTAATTAGTTCGTTTTTAGGAGTTAGAATAAATAGCTTAGTAAATTATATCGCAAGGGACCTTTTTCCTAGATTTTTATTTTTCATTTCATTAGTTTTCCTAAACACTAGTTTTCTCTCTCGAGACCTAATTAGCATACTTTGGAGTTTATTCAAGTTTAATTCAAGTTCTTCCTTTTTCCTTTCAATTGGTAATTTATTCTTCCATTGTTCTTTATTGCTTTCAAGTATTTGTGTCTTTATTATTTTTAATTGCTTCAAAGTATGAATCTTTCAATAGTTATTGCTTTTGTTACTTTTGCCATGAGTGAGTAGTTTCGTTTCTAGGGCTTAGTGAGGGAAGCCATGCTTATGCCATGATTTATTGTTCTGGTCTTCTTTTAGTATTTAGGTTGTGATTAGAGCAATTCTAGTGTGATTTATTTTAATCTGCGATTTATGTTAGTGTACAATTTCATGAATTGTAACATGGCTAATAATTGTTTGTATTGACCAATATCTTACTTTTAGAGGCCTAGAACACACTGTTGAGTCTGATTATGTGAGTGACCATACTGCATATGTTGGCTTGAGAGCGTTAAGACCCGACCATAGGATTAACACCTGCTCTAATTACTCGACTCTATATCTAAGTATTATTAGTTGTCTGAATGTCCCTGATTGGTATAAGCATGGTGGACCAATCGAATGCCCTAAGTTTTTAGTTATTTGATAAATATTCATCCCTTATGATCTAGTTTATTCTAGTTTAGTTATTAATCATTCAACAACTTTTCTCTCGGAATAGTTAAGTAATTGAACATCAATCTGTAGAACTCCTCTCCTTGTGGATTGACCCGTATTTTTGCTAAGTATCGGCTAACAACAGACACCGTGCACTTGCGGTACTATTTTAAAACCCATCAAATTTTTGGTGCCATTGTCGGGTAGACGGCTAGTTTCTATAGCTTTTTGATTAATTATTTAAACTATTTCTACTGTCTCATTGGAACTTCAAGTTCCAATTGAGGCAATCTCACTGCACATTTTTCTTTGTTTCTTTAATGCCCAAGGCAGCAGACGAGCCTGGGCATCAGGAAAAAAAAATGGAGCGCTGGGTGTCTACCAATGAAGGGTGTCAAGATAAGCATAATCAATAAGGGTGGGGCCGGGGACTGGGGCATAGTGGGATTCGTCGAACCCCGCTATCTTTCGGGCAAAGAGGGTGATAAGCCCACCATTAACAATGGGGCGGGAAGTGATAGTGCCGTCAGCGTGGCGCTTAGGGAAAGTAGTAGTAATCCACTCAAACTGGAGAGCAACATGATGGGAGATATTATATTGAACGTTTTTTCTTTACCTTTAGACATGTAGCTCCCTATGAGGTAAAGTTCATCCCCTCTCAAGTTATTACCCTACACCCTTCCAAATAAGGTCCAAGCTATGAATCTCTGCCAGATTTTAAAAATAGGGTGGTGAATGTATCGGGCCTTACAGTGTTGTAAATTAACCGGGGCCTCACTTCCAGTAATGTTGTAATATGCTATGCCATGATTGTACCTATCAGGGTGACCGATTTCCCCCTATTGGTGATTCTAAGGATGCTAGCAAATTGGGGCAGGGTAAGGCGAAAGTCTTGGTTCAGCAGTCTATAAGATATGTAGGAAAAAGGGTCGATCTGGGTTTAGTAACCTCCAAGCTACTATAAAATTCATAAGTTAAGCTCTTATAGGTGTTTACATGAGCAGAAAAGAAAGACTTCATGCCAATTATTTTCATAAAACTCTTGAAATCAGAAGTAAGCCCTAAACTATTCAAAAATTCAATACCTAAGAAACGAATAGGGAGTACCTCACGACCTTTCAGTCGTTGGAAGTTTTCCTTTTGCTGCTCAGATTTGAAAATTATCTCGGGGAAGTCCTCATCCGGGGGAATATGTGGTGGAGGTGATGGTGGTGCTTGCCCCCTAGATCTGGAGCTTTGACCACGTTGAGCCCTTCTTGAATCTCCCCCACCTTTCTTCTTCACCCAATCCTCCTTCATCTTCCCACTTTCCACCTTTTGTGGGTTTCACCAAAGGTCTACTAGAGCATCCATGACAGATTCAAGAAAGGCTCAACGTGGTCAAAGCTCCGGATCCAGGGGGCAAGCACCACCATCACCTCCACCACATATTCCCCGGATGAGGACTTCCCGAGATAATTTTCAAATACGAGCGAAAAGGAAAACTTCCAACGGCGAAAGGTCGTGGAGGTACTCCCTACTCGTTTCTTAGATATTGAATTTTTGAACAGTTTAGGGCTTACTTCTAATTTCAAGAGTTTTATGAAAATAATTGACATGGAGTCTTTCTTTTCTAGTTCATGTAAACACCTACAGGAGCTTAACTTATGAATTTTATAGTAGCTTGGAGGTTACTAAACCCAGATCCGGTCTTGTTTCCTACATATCTTATAGACTGCTGAACAAGACTTTCGCCTTACCCTGCCCCAATTTGCTAGCATCCTTAAAATCACCAATAGGGGGAAATCGGTCACCATGATAGGTACAATCATCGCATAGCATATTACAACATTACTGAAAGTGAGGCCCCGGTTAACCTACAACACTGTAAGGCCCGATACATTCACCACCCTATTTTTAAAATCTGGCAGAGATTCATGGCTTGGACCTTGTTTGGAAGGGTGGGGGGTTAATAACTTGAGAGGGGACGAACTTTACCTCCTAGGGAGCTACATGTCTAAAGGTAAAGAAAAAGTGTTCCAATATAATATCCCCCATCATGTTGCTCTCCAGTTTGAGCGGATTGCTACTACTTTCCCTGAACGTCGTGCTGACGGCACTATCACTTCCCGCCCCATTGTTAATTGTGGGCTAACTGGGCTTATCACCCTCTTTGCCTGAAAGATAGCGGGGTTCGACGAATCCAGCTATGCACGAGTCCCCGATCCCACCCTTACTGATTATGCTTATCTTGACACCCTTCATTGGTTGGAGCGATCGGGGCCGGGTCGTTATCTGTGGTATGTAGACACCCAGCGCTCCATTTTTCTTCCTAATGCCCAGGCTCGCCTGCGGCCCGGGCAAACCCATTACCACCTTCCCATTCAGGGCCAAAATTTCCCCACCCCTACTCCTGAAATCCCACAACGCACATATAGTAGGCGCCCGCCTACTGATGATGACGTTGGTCCTTCCACCTCTGCCCCCCTCCCCCATATGGTGGTGATTTTGATTTTCAGGGCATGATGAGCACCCTTCAGAGAATGGAGCTTGACATTACTGCTAACTCCGAGGCTATCCAACGCCTCGGCCAGCAAGTTGCTACATTGCAGAATGATCAACACCTGGCCATGTACCCCATGTATGATGAGTATTGTAAGATCCATCGGATTACTGAGGGAGGTCCACACCCATCATGGTATACGTGGAACCCAAGCTACAGCGTTCCAGGGACTAGTGGTGCGAGAGCCATGGAGGAGGACGGTGAGGACGATGATGGTGATTATTCTGATGATGATTACTTGGGCAATTGACGCCCATGTCCTTTCCCTTTTCACTTGCTGCAATGAGGCCATTGCCAAGTTCTATGTAAGTACTCTTCTCTCTTTAATTGCTTTATAGTTTAGTTAGACTAGTTTAATTGCTTATAAAAAGTAAAATAAAAAAAAATTGCTGAAAAATACTAAAAATACGAATTGACTGGATTGGATTGATTGCTTCCCTGTGCCCCGTAGTGTTCCTTAAAAGTGTAGTTTAGCTCTTTATTTGGATAGCTGGGCACTTGAGATTGTGATGCTGGAATGTGACCTTTAATTGCCTTGACTCTGAGTAACTTTTGATAATAAAGCACTTGCATAGACATCATGCTTGAACTGGTTAAACTGTGAGGTTTGCCTATTGGATTCATACATATATCCAGTCTGTTCTTATGCGTCAGTTCCTCTCTAGCGTTCATATCTCGATTTTGGCAAAGGTACTTGTTGACATGTTGTGATAGAGGCGTTCTTTTGAATTGATTCTTGAGCCTTGAATTTGATTTTCATGAGATTTTGTCCACTCTAGCCCTGCTGAGCCTAATGACATTTTCTGGTTACTAAACCACATTACAAGCCTTGAGTCCTATGTTGAATTATTATCCCATGCCTAGCTTGGGGGAGCATTAGCTTAGGATGGCATTGTGATGATAAGTTGATTACGGTGGTTCGTTGGAAAATTTTTAACGGTAGTTCAAAGGTTTGAGAAAAAGAAAAGAAAACAAAAAAAAAAACGGTTTTTTCACCATATACCCCTCACAAATTTTTTTTTGCACCATATACCCTTTCAACTTTTGAAATTCACCATATACCCTCCACTTTTCAAAAAATACATCAACTTGCCCTTATGACTAACGGTGTTAGACTTCCGTTAGTCATTAACCCCCTAATCCCCCCCTAACCCTAATTAACTAACCTAAATCTACCCCTAACCCTAACCCTAATCCCCTAATTTAATACCCTAACCCTAACCACCCAACCACCACCCCTCCCCCACCCCCTTACCCCCTTCCCCGCCCCACCACCCTCGCGGCCCCCTCCCCACCACCCCGATTCCCCCTCCCCCTCCCCGCAGCCCCCCCTTCCCTTCCCCTGCCGTGGGCGCAGCCTCTCCCCCTCCCCTTCCCTGCAGTCGCGCCCCTCGAAGCGGACCACTCCCTCCGCCGCGTTCGGCCGCCGACCAGAAGACCCCCTCCCCCTGCTCTCATGCGCTCTCCAGAAGACCACCGCTCTAGCAACCCAACACCCTCCCCCCCCCCTTCGAAAAGAGAAGAGTATAATCTGCGTATAATCTGCGTTTAGGCGCGGGGAGGGTTGCGGCGAGGAGAGAGAGGAGACGACGAGAGAGTGAAGTAACCGAAATCTGCGAAAAATCGCGAGGTAGGGGAGGGAGGTTGAGGTGTTGCGCGACGGCGGGGAAGGGGGAGGGGGTGCGTAACGGCGGGGGAAGGGGAGGGAGGATGCGCCGCTACGGGGAAGGGGGGAGGGAGGGGGGCTATTGGGGTGGTGGTGCGGTAGGGTAAGGGATGGTGGGGTAAGGGTGAGTGGGGGAGGTGGGGGCTAGGTGGCTGGGGGTAAGGGGTGGTTAGGGTTAGGGTTAGGGTTAGGGTTAGGGTTTTGACTTAGGTTTAGGTTAGTTAATTAGGGTTAGGGGGGATTAGGGGTTAATGACTAACGGAAGTCTAACACCGTTAGTCAAAAGGGTAGTTTGATGTATTCTTTGAAAAGTGAAGGGTATATGGTGAAATTGGAAACTTGCGAGGGTATACGGTGCAAAAAAAAATTTGTCAGGGGTATATGGTGAAAAAACCGAAAAATATATATAAAGAAAAAAAAAGATATTGGAGAAATTGTGCTGAAAAATAAAGTTTTTTTGGTTGTTTGGCGCCTCCCCATAGTTGGATGATATTTTGGTTATGATGTTGTTGCCACGGGAGTTGAGTAAATCTCGTTTGGTCTTGCTATTAGTGTTATTTGCTCCTCGTTTATTGGTTTTATCACCACATTCCCTAAATGTTTTCCCTACCTTTACCAAGCCTCATTGCAACCCCGAAAAGTCCTCTTGAGCATGTGTTCTTTGTTTGCTGGATTGATACGGAGTCAAATTGCCAAAGTTAAAGAGTACGTTCGTTACTTGAATCGACCTAAATAGGATGAGTGACATTATACCTTTCTAAACACATGAGAGTGTGAATGGGAAGGGATATTATGGTTGGTTCGGTGAGTGTTCGGGCACATTTTATGCCTGCCACAAAAATTGAGAGGAGTGACACCTTGGTGAGCACCTTTTTGAGATTTGCATGTCACGTAAAGCAACCGCATTTGATTGTTTGCTTGGGCGATTGGTGGTTAGAGTCATCTGAACAGTTGAACTTGAATTTTGCCTGCTTGAATGATTTTGAGCTTTGAAAAAAAAAATTATTTGTGTTTTCATATCTAAAGGGGTGAAGCAATTGTATTCATGCTCATGTCATACTTTGCTTGAGGACAAGCAAAGGTTTAGCTTGGGGGAATTTGATGTTATGGTTTCATATCTAGTTTTTTCCCCCTTCTTCTTAGTTGAAATGCATGCGAATGGTGCTCATAGTAGCTCTTTTATACTAATGTTTTCTATCTAGTTGTGGTTTTGTGTTTTATGATAGTTTACAGGTTTTAGAGAATTATTTCCCTATTTTCTGCTATTCTTGATGCCACATTGGATTGGAGGAGTTAGGAGGCGCGTGTACGAGTTCTCGACGCCCGAGGCTGCTTCTCAAAGCCTTCGGGTATGAAGAGAATTGAAGACTTGGCATCAAATGCTAAGAAAGCCATGTTTGGAGGGCCGCCCGATCTCATCGGGCGGTCGTTTTCCCCAATTCCCACTTTTGTCTCGCGCACGATCGGGCGCTGCTCGCCCGGTCGTAATTCGCTGAGGGTGCCCGATCGGGCGTGTCCGCCCGGTCTGATCGGGCGCCTTGCTTTGCTGAGGGATAACAAAGAGTATCAAACTGTTTCCCTGCCGATTTAATTCTAGAATCCAACAAAGACCCCCATGAGCAATGAAACACCCGAAGCAAGAATACTTAAAGTTAGCTAGAAGTGAAAGAATATTCATTGTAACACAACTAAATATTAAGAAATGCTTCGTATAAGCCAAATCCTAAATAAAATTGGTTGAAATCGCAAAGGGATAAAAGAAGAAAGGAGCAAAGAGAAAATCTATCCCATAATATTACACAAGTGAAGTCATCCCAAACACATTTATCTCCAAGAAAACATGCCCATATATCTCCAAGACAAATACAAATGTCATTTAGAAAAAGAGATAGATTCCAAAAGTAACTCAAAGAAAGCTCAAAAACTTCTTAACTTGTCTACATGAACTAAAGGGAAAAAAATCGTGTAATCGACAAACTACAATGGAGACACCCAGGATTTCAGAACTTGGTTGTGGTTGCAACCACAATTATGATAGCCGAACCACTTTTGCACGAAATTTGGATAGTGTTGCAGCCTGAGATCATGGTTGCAATAATCTCAAAAGGCTTTATAATGCAATCACGACTCAGTGATGCAGCTGTTATATAATACTTTCAGATTTTACAACCTCCTTCCTTTTCCCAAGAAAGATAGAAAAATAGTCATTCTCCTCCCTTCTTGGCATCATCTAAAACAAAGTATTTTTGCAACCAAACAAAAATAAAAGAGGCAATTGATCGTCTTACCTCATATCTTGTGAAGACTGAAACTAAAAGCTATGATATTTATTAACTAACACCTTAATGCATGCTTGAATTGACCTTCTTCACCTTTGCCAAATCTATCTTCTCAAAACCTCATCAATACAGTTCCGACACTCTATCACAAGATTTGTCAAAGTCCAACTTGAACTGTTGAACACGAACCCTAGATAATCCCTCTCTCAAAATCATCAACTACCTTATTACCCACATGCATTATATCTCCAACTCTACTTCCCTTTGATAAATGCATCATGATGCAAAGAAATCACACCCAAAATTATCTTCTATGAAGTTCTATAACATAAAAATAAATTACAACATTACAGTCTTTCAGTGAGTTATATTTCACCAAAAACATCACAGGACTCCTAACCAAAAACTCTAAATAGAAGTAGGTTGGTTTATTTTCATTCCCAGATGAAACCTGAAGTATCTTCCATAAATCAAATATATTGCCTCATCTCCATATCATATATGTCAATGAGCTAAACTTGGTTTTTATTTCAAAATCTTTCCCAAGAGACCCAACAAAATGAAAATTTCATTAACTTCCTCTGTGTTTAGGAGATGAGGGGGTGTCGGGTAATTTAGGAGATCCATGCGTTAGGAGAGTGATAAAGTGATGAAGAAGGTGCTCAAGTGATGAGGAGAGAGAGAGAAACCATATGCCAAGAAAGGTATTTGCAAAATTTTCCAAACCACCCAAAGTGAAAAGTGTTGCAACCAATAATAAAGGAAGAACTATTAATCTTTTATTTGGTAGGCTTGGCCAGCTACCCAAGTGCACTAACCCCAAAACTAGTTTAGTTTAAGCCCTGACTACCAAGCTTCTCACACCCTCAAAAATTGTTCGAAGTAAGGCACCAAGTTTTGAACTCAAGGCATGGCTGTAACAAGCCAACTTATCAATAAGTACCATCAAAGCTCTTAAACATTGAGACAAATCGGCAATGGATCTCAAATATAGTAGTCTAAATTTTGCCTTCCACTCATAACATACTCTCATTTCCTTAATAATGACATCTACAGGTCAATGAAAATTGGAAGACTAAAAAGTCAAAGCATATGTCTACAGGTTTCTCTAATTCTCAAGCGCATATAGGAATAATATGTGAGACTTTCCTTCTTATATGCAAGAACCAGAAGAATAAGAGATATATAATGTAAATACCCTAAAAACAAGTTGGTAAAGACAACACATACCAAAGTCACGAAGTCCACTCCACCAAGGCAGCAGGCACTATCTTTCGTGGAAGGCAAATTACTTGGTGTTTTTTCATTCTCCTTAACTTCTGTAATACCAGATATAGGGGCATGAGCTTGGCGCAAAAAAATGGACAATACTTGATGGATATGATAGATGAAAAGATTAAATGGGAACTTCACTAGATTTTCTACCAGAGTTGCAATGTAGCACCATTTCTTGGTGCTTGTTCCGACATGAATCACACGCCAACCACTTAGGAAATTGAGTTGTAGAACAATCACAGCAGAAAGGATGAAAACGGTCCATCACATATTCTATATCAGCATTTTCTAAATTATGCTTAGCTCTCTCAAGCGCCTCAACACTACAGTCACAAGCATAAACACTGGTCCGCTCCTTTAAACTATAAAGAGAGAAAAAAATAAGATTAACACAGCTGCTGGAGATAATTAATATTTGAGTATAGTAGAAAGAATTGAACCAAATCAATCACGTCAAATTAGGAGGGACTGGACAGACAAATACTCCAAAATAAAGCCTCAAAGGGGACTTGGAGAATAAACAGCAAGTAAAAAAGTGGGACTTTGGCGACATTCGAATGTCCGTGCATGTCTATAGCATTGACAATGTTCTTGGTCAAAAGATCAAAGTGTATACAATTGCTATTATTACAAGCAAATGGGTAATACAAGTCCTGGACATTTTCCTAATCTTCTCACAGAAACAAGCTGGCCATAACTTTTTGCTGTATTTATTGTAAGAGGAAAGGGAAGAAAAACAAGAGAAATGGATCACATAAATTATTTCCACAGGTTGACAAATATTAACATGGTATACAATAACCCACTAATTATGCAAGTTATTAACGGATTATGTAATTAACATGACCAAAATATTCTCGTCTTGAACGGCTTGTGAATTGTGATGCTTATCTTATAATATTTGGTGATTTCATTCTACAGATTCTCTTGATATTTAATAGCAAATGCTTCTCCCTGAAGTAAGGAACTTTACAGTAATTAGAGATCAATATATCAAATCAAACTGCCGTGACTTTCTTTTGTTCACACTTCACAATGATAATTGGTAAATATATAGAGAAGCTATAGCAATGGTCAAAAGTGATAAACCTTCCAAAGGAAGACTAAAAGTCCAATTTCTCATGAAAGAGACATAATTTTTTGCTGCCAATCTATTCGAAAAAGACCAACAAGATTTTTATCTTTCACTTATGAACAAAAGAGATACGTTTTTTATATTCATAAACACAGTTCTAGGTAAAATTAGCTCACATAATAAGTTCCAGAAAGTTATAATATGGGGAATTTAAATGAAAAGAACCACCTAAGTTGGAAAGTCTAAGGTGAAAAATGTTATTTATGCATGATAGATTGAAAAACAATAGTGTACTAACCATTGCACACTTAATGTGATTCTTTTCTTGAACTCCATGTTATTTAGCACAGACATTATACAGCCCATTAATCCAACAATTCCATGTAAAATCTAGTCCTAATAGGCTAAGATCAAAGGTTCATATATGCATTTTGTGCAGCTTAACAAGAAGTTGGCCAGAGAAGCATAAAAGGCTTGATGCTTGATACATCAAAATGATACAGAAACTCTAACAATGGGCTCTTCTGGAAAATGCAATAATAAACTAGAAAATAGGAATATACATTCAAAATCACATACAAGTGGACACCTTGATCAACAGAAAGGTATATCTTTAGCCAAGTCAATAATCAATGTGGCAAACATGATCATGAACCAGTGGAGCAACAACTATTACAAACTGTAATACCTGCATCTAATCAGATGAGGTTAGTAGATCACATTCATATCTCCCTTCATCTCTTAAACTAGAGTACACCTTACACTTTCCAGAAACTAAAGCCACTAAAACAGGTTTAAATTCAACCCTGAAGTCTTGTTTGCTAGCCCTAAAAGCAGCTATGTAACATATGAGTCTTGAACACATCATAAATATATCACATCAGAACACTTTACAACCTCAAACATAATTTTTTTGGATACATACTTCCGAAGAGCATTGGGCAATGTCAAAGTTCATTGTGTTGGACATATATACGCAAGAAATGACAATGCTTCACAATCACAGCAGCTGTCACCAATAAACTTGAGTATAAAGAAGTGCCAATCAAAAACAAAAACTGTCATTACCGCAATATTGGAAGAATTGTACTTCCATTACCACATCCCACCTCCAAAACTTTGGAGTATCCTTCACTATAAAGAAGCTCGGGAAATTCCTTTAGTATATACCTTCTTTCCTGGAAGCACAAAAAAATACCTTGGCAATAAATACAATAAGCATGCCGCATGCTAAACAACAGAAACCAGCTACTTCAATCTAAGGGGAGACTACTCGATCATAATAATAAGAAAAATTATTTAATTAAACTATAACATCCCATGTCAAACCCAAAAGAAATACTACATCCATTTCTTTTATATCTTAACAGTTTGATTTGCATGCTTGCCAACACACAACCTTGACTATTGATTTCATTATGAATAAGTAAAAGTTATAAAAAGTTGATATTTCAATATCTCTATTATATAAGCCAAGGGAGGAGGTATGGTGTCCCCGTTTGAAATGACTAGAATACCCTTTAATAATTTAAAACAACGTTTTCTTTTTATAAAAAATTAAAAAATGAGAATCAATGCAAATTGCCATGTAGAATAAGTAAAAAATGGAATATGCAATCAGCATTAATAACTTGACAAAATAGTTTGACACAATTAATTCACGAAATTAATTAGAATCTTCAATCAAAAAAATTAGCGATATGTCCTAGCAACATAATACTTCGTATTTACAAAGTTCAAACAATATGGTTTATTAATATGTACAATCGTTAAAGAACTATACTAAAGCCGCTGACAAGGAATTATTAAATCATCGACCAAATTTCTCAGTGACGGAATTGAACGGTTAAAAATCGGTCACCTTCAAATTAAAAAGATAGTAACATCTACAAAAGAACCTCAATAATTTACATCACTACCAAAATAATTTTAGATTAAAAATATATGTACATTCGTACATATAGCTACATAAGGTTGTTGACGCACGCATCGCGTGCATATACGACTAGTATATATATGTTTAGACATATCTAACCAGATCCCACATGACTATGTTTTTCCTTATGTTTAAGCCACAAACAAATGACAATGGTCAAAGTGAAGTATATCTATAGTGTCAAAGTACAAAGTTTGTAGACTAAAAAGAAACGGAGGGAGTACAATACAGCATCACGAAATCCAGATACTACACATTGTGAAGTTATGATGACTCTCTTCCGTCATTAAGTTCAATCCAAAGAACAAATGTCTATCCAAGCCTCCATTTGCATAAACCTTCCATCTCATTCCTAAAAGAAATCCTTTCTCCCTAAACTGTTTAGTTCCAACCAAAATCAAAATTTTCAAAGGGGCATCATTTGACAGAAATTAAAATACCCCAAACACCCATTATATTAATGCAAGAATAAGAAAACCCACAAAACATAACCCAATTAAAATTCCAGAACAGCAATTACCATAAAAAAAATTAGTCATTTTTACAAGTCTAAGATTAAAATTCACAAAATGCCGTTAAAAAAATTGAGGAATTGATGTATTGTAATAGTCTGCTAAGTGGGTATAATATACCTTGAAGAATTTGCCAGAGGAATGACGAGAGTGGAAGTGAGACCATGCTTGAGAATCCGCAGAAGAAGAGAAAGAGAGAGAAGGTTCAAAAGGAGAAAGATGGTACGAGAGAGAAACATCACTCTCTACCTCTTGTCTCAGTTCTTCCCATTCGAAGTCTTTGGAGTGGTATTCATCTGCTGCTGCTGCTTTACTCATTTCCCTCTCTTTTACATTTGCTGATGATTTCCTAGGTCAAGAATCCATGACTATGGTGCTTTGCCGAATTCCTCCTCGGACAAACAAAGAGTTGTTCATATAGTATTTGTTACTTCTTATGTCACATTAGTAATTTTTTATAGTAGAATCTCTATTCTATATGGGAAGAGGGGTAGGACACCAAAATATTAGAAACCCCATTTTACCCTCACTACATTAAACAAATTACAACAAATCCTTATAGAAAAAAATAGAAATACACACACATACAAGAAAACTAATTAATTTATTTGAAAAAAAAAATTACAACACACTTACACACATGCACCAATGTGGAGAAATATAAGGCAGCCACCACAAACTATAACCACCCACATAATTCCTAAATATATGCTAAAACACTAACTGCAAACAACGGCGGTTTGCCTACTTCTTCATTTCCTCTCGATTTCCCTTTCAATAATCGCAATTCTCCCTCCAATAATCTAAGAAACATAGCAATTTGTCTCAAAGACAAAGTACAATACCATATTTTACCCAACATCGGTAATTATATAGCATAAATACTAGTGATCTTATCAAAATATACATAAAACGTCATTCTTTTTTTTTTTTGGTGTGAAATTTATGCAGGGTATAGTTCGCAAGCCAAAGGTTATGCAAAAAATTGATGACTACATACATCATTCAATCATAAGGTATTTCTTAATTGTCTCAAACAATACTAAATTAGTTGACAACAACAAATCATATTAATTGGTAGCGGTTTTTTGTGAATTTTATTCGGGTCCATCAACGTAATTGCACATAAATCCTCAAGCAAATAGCGGCGCATAGAAGGCAACTTGGAAGTTGTAATCGAATCAAACCCAAGGTGAAAAGGTTGGTGTCTAATTGCAAGCAAAAAAAATGGGTAATCAGGTCAATCACTGTTAGGAAATCCGTTTTATCACATATTAGTTCACTTTCCTCACAAACAACAGCCGTATTGAATCTCACAATTAAACCTCCTCCAATTCAAAATTTATTTCTTTTACTACTAATATTCCATTCCTGACATTTTAATTCAAAAAGTAATAATTTTACGAAAATACAATTCTTCTCTAATTTTTTGCATTCCCATCAAAATTATATTTTTCTAGAAAATCAAACAAGAAAAACAATAATTTCCTCATTGATTCACATTTCGATAGCTTTATTGTTTATCGGTTTTCATGTAAAATTAATTTCTACACGAATTAAACTTCACTTCAATTTCAATGTTCTCAATTAGTTTGATCCATGAAAAACCACAAAAATTGGACGAAAACCCAATTTTTAAATTTGTGCACATACTCGCATTTCAGAAAACAAAAATAAGATCGAATACCCCTTTATTCAATAGTTGCGAAATCAAGATATTCGAAAAACAGAATTCTTCTCAGTTCTGAATGAATAATTATCCGGAAAAAAAATTCCATGGAATAATTACATAATGTTATCTTAAGAAAAAGGCACTCTTTTCAGGGAAGCTTGATTCCACAACACTGAAAATCACCCAAAAAAACACGAATGGAATTTTCTGAAAATCACCCACAAATAACGAATGGAATTTTATCGCATGCAAAAATATGGTGGCTTAGAAACTCACCTCATATGAAAATCTCCACCTTCAATCCTCTCATTGCTTTAATTCACCAAAATTGCTCCAATTATTAAGTAAAAATTTCTTCAAATATCTCCATTTATTAACTTCCCATTTACAGAGAGAGATGACCAGAGATAGAGGGAGACGACATATAAGAGCGACGGGAGGAAAAGACAGAGAAAGAAGAAAGATGCCGGTGGAAGCGAAGGTGTCGCCTGTCGAGTGTCGAGTGGTGGTGGATGTCACGAGTAAGGCTGACGTTTAGAGAGAGAGGGAGATAGGGGTGTAGAAGAAGATGAAAAGGGAGAGAGATTTGAGATAACAGGGGGGCAAACAATGTGCAAACAAATAGAGCTTTTAGTACCTTATGGCTTATAATATCTCAAATAGACACGTATACCACTAATCACACAAAGTTTTATGTTATTATAATGTTTAGAATACCTTAAAGCCATTTTTTTTAATATCATTTACTATTCTTTTGTTGAATGATACTTTATATTAGAGATTTATTTATTCTACTTTGGTGTTATATTGTGGTATTATTGAGACATTTGCTTAATATGATAGATAAGAGATGATATTATATTTTACTTTATTATTGTACTTTGGTGTCATATTGTCGTATTATTGAGACGTTTGCTTAATATAATGGAGACCATATCATGTTTCACTTTACAATATATTTTGCTCAAATTCAGCTTCTTTAAATAAACTTTGTAAATAATTTTTCTATGAATTAATATTAGATGTAATTACACAACTAATTAAATTCCAATAATGATTTCGCACGCATCGCGTGCATATAAGTCTAGTAGTATACTACTATAAGATATATCATTGGAAAAATAGATCTCTATTATATATGGCAAGAGGAGTGGAACACGAAAAAATAGAAAAATAGGTATTTAGCTACTAATTAATTAAAAAATAAAAATACAAATAAGGCACAACAAAAAGAAAACATTGGAAATTTACGAGAGCGTAAGTTACTTTCCTCTCAACTAAATTTTTGAAAAAAATTAAAAATCCCTGATTTATTAGATATAATTAGTAATTAATTTAATTTTCTACATATTTTCGCACGTATCATGTGCATATAAGGCTAGTTAAAATTATTCTAACTATGGGCCATCCGATTTTAATAATCTCAACTTTGACTTATCTCTATTCTATATGGGAAGAGGGGTAGGACACCAAAATATTAGAAACCCCATTTTACCCTCACTACATCAAACAAATTACAACAAATCCTTATAGAAAAAAATAGAAATACACACACATACAAGAAAACTAATTAATTTATTTGAAAAAAAAATTACAACACACTTACACACATGCACCAACGTGGAGAAATATAAGGCAGCCACCACAAACTATAACCACCCACATAATTCCTAAATATATGCTAAAACACTAACTGCAAACAACGGCAGTTTGCCTACTTCTTCATTTCCTCTGATTTCCCTTTCAATAATCGCAATTCTCCCCTCAAATAATCTAAGAAACATAGCAATTTGTCTGCATCACAAAGTACAATACCATATTTTACCCAACATCAGGTAATTATATAGCATAAATAATAGTGATCTTATCAAAATATACATAAAACGTCATTCTTTTTTTTTTTTGGTGTGAAATTTATGCAGGGTATAGTTCGCAAGCCAAAGGTTATGCAAAAAATTGATGACTACATACATCATTCAATCATAAGGTATTTCTTAATTGTCTCAAACAATACTAAATTAGTTGACAACAACAAATCATATTAATTGGTAGCGGTTTTTTGTGAATTTTATTCAGGTCCATCACTGTAATTGCACATAAATCCTCAAGCAAATAGCAGCGCATAGAAGGCAACTTGGAAGTTGTAACTGAATCAAACCCAGTGAAAAGGTTGGTGTCTAATTGCAAGCAAAAAAAATGGGTAATCAGGTCAATCACTGTTAGGAAATCCGTTTTATCACATATTAGTTCACTTTCCTCACAAACAACAGCCGTATTGAATCTCACAATTAAACCTCCTCCAATTCAAAATTTATTTCTTTTACTACTAATATTCCATTCCTGACATTTTAATTCAAAAAGTAATAATTTTCTGAAAATACAATTCTTCTCTAATTTTTTGCATTCCCATCAAAATTATATTTTTCTAGAAAATCAAACAAGAAAAACAATAATTTCCTCATTGATTCACATTTCGATAGCTTTATTGTTTATCGGTTTTCATGTAAAATTAATTTCTACACGAATTAAACTTCACTTCAATTTCAATGTTCTCAATTAGTTTGATCCATGAAACAACACACAAATTGGACGAAAACCCAATTTTTAAATTTGTGCACATACTCGCATTTCGGAAAAACAAAAATAAGATCGAATACCCCTTTATTCAATAGTTGCGAAATCAAGATATTCGAAAAACAGAATTCTTCTCAGTTCTGAATGAATAATTATCCGGAAAAAAAATTCCATGGAATAATTACATAATGTTATCTTAAAAAAAAGGCACTCTTTTCAGGGAAGCTTGATTCCACAACACTGAAAATCACCCAAAAAAACACGAATGGAATTTTCTGAAAATCACCCACAAATAACGAATGGAATTTTATCGCATGCAAAAATATGGTGGCTTAGAAACTCACCTCATATGAAAATCTCCACCTTCAATCCTCTCATTGCTTTAATTCACCAAAATTGCTCCAATTATTAAGTAAAAATTTCTTCAAATATCTCCATTTATTAACTTCCCATTTACGAGAGAGAGATGACCGAGAGATGAGGGAGACGACATATAAGAGCGACGGGAGGAAAAGACAGAGAAAGAAGAAAGATGCCGGTGGAAGCGAAGGTGTCGCCTGTCGAGTGTCGAGTGGTGGTGGATGTCACGAGTAAGGCTGACGTTTAGAGAGAGAGGGAGATAGGGGTGTAGAAGAAGATGAAAAGGGAGAGAGATTTGAGATAACAGGGGGGCAAACAATGTGCAAACAAATAGAGCTTTTACGGCCCGTTTGGTTAGATGTCATAAATGGTGGTAATGGTAATGCATTATAGTGTAAATTTGTAAAGGAAATCACACATCATTACCCATGGTAATGCTACTTGATCCCAAAACATCCATTTTCTTCCTAAAATCTCATTACCATCCATTACCACTTGGGAAGGTGGTATTGGGTGGTAATGAAAATTTATATAGGAAAACCCATATTTTGTGATGAAGTTTCATTACCATGGTCATTGACATGAGAACTTCTTTACAAATTTACACTAAATTACATTACCATTACCACCATTTATAACCACTAACCAAACGGGCCGTTAGTACCTTATGGCTTATAATATCTCAAATAGACACGTATACATGGGCGGATCTACTATGGGTTCACTGGGTTCAGATGAACCCAATGAATTTTGGAAAAAAAATGTGCAGTTTTTGTTTTTTTTTTAAATAAAGAAAAAAGTAATTAATAAATATATACAAATCGCGTCTGATATTTGATATGAAAACCAGCAGCAGCAAGATGGTTTTGTTTGTTACTTTGTCCGTGTGCTTTTGTCCCGCCGTCGCGAGATCGACTCATGCTAAGTGCTAAGTTGCTAACAATCAACTCATTTTCCTTCTTTTTTTTCATCTTGTTTTATTTTGTCTTGAGTCTTGAGTCTTGAGTTGACTCCTGGTCATTCAAAGGATGCGGTCTCCAACTGACAATCAAACTCATCTTCTTTTTTCTTTTTTTTTCATCTGGGTTTTATCTAAAGTCTTGGTCATTCAAAATTTTTGGTTCTTCAATCTAAATATATGATTAGCTTTCAGATTTGAAACACTAGAATATTTTTTAATTTGTTAAAATTTGTTTAGAGTTTCTAATAATAATTAATAGTTAGTAGTAATTGCATATATATGCAGGTGAGAAATTGTTGCTCTTGCTTGATGTTTGAAATTTTTTAGATTATGGGAATAGTTGAAATGTTAGATTACATCATTTTGAGCAATATGTTGATTGTTTTTAATTATATGGTAATCAAAATCGTGCGGGGAAGTCTTAAAAAGCGTCCGCTTGCTCTTCCCCTACTTCAAGAGTACCTTTAAATCTAATATAAGAAGGCAATAACATCTTATTTAGCCATTGTAATTTGATATTTAAATTAATAATATATTGAATTTCTTAAGTAGATGATTGTAGCTTTTTTTTATCGGCTCCGAACCCATATGGTTGAATTCCTGGATCCGCCACTGCACGTATACCACTAATCACACAAAGTTTTATGTTATTATAATGTTTAGAATACCTTAAAGCCATTTTTTTTAATATCATTTACTATTCTTTTGTTGAATGATACTTTATATTAGAGATTTATTTATTCTACTTTGGTGTTATATTGTGGTATTATTGAGACATTTGCTTAATATGATAGATAAGAGATGATATTATATTTTACTTTATTATTGTACTTTGGTGTCATATTGTCGTATTATTGAGACGTTTGCTTAATATAATGGAGACCATATCATGTTTCACTTTACAATATATTGTGCTCAAATTCAGCTTCTTTAAATAAACTTTGTAAATAATTTTTCTATGAATTAATATTAGATGTAATTACACAACTAATTAAATTCCAATAATAGTTTCATAATAATCCCAATTATAGGGTTGGTTTTCCAAAAATGCTCTCACGTGACTTAAAACCCATTGATCACGTAATTTTTTAAAAATTTTCTCTTCTTCCTCTCTCCTCCACCCTCACCCCTTCAACCATCCCCCGCCTCCACTATCACCCCAGCCACTAGCCCCTTCCTCTTCCTCCCCCACCCCACTGCCACCAAATACTAACATCCCTCCTTCCCTTCCTCTTCTTTCCCCACCCCCGAAATCAACCCCACTCACTATCACAAGCCCCCTCCCTAGTCACCACCCCCCTCCCTTTTAGTTCCTCCCTTCCAAATAGTGTAATTCCTATTATTACAATCCCTTAAGGAGGGTTAACTAAGGAAAAAAAAGATGGAACTAGATACCTTCTTAAAAGAATGCGCTTTGAATTACCCACAACTCAAAAAAACCCAAACACCAGAACCCGACCACCCGAAACCTATCCCTAAACACCCCCACCTACTCGAGACTACCCTTCCCACTCCAAACAACCACATGTAACCACGTCCACAACCCCAATCAAACCACCCAAAAACCACCACAATACACTACACCAACCAAAACGTTAACAAACTTACCACCCCAAACCAACCTTCAAAACCACCTCTACCACCCCAAACCAACTGCCCACAAATCACCCCTACTTACCAAACCATCTCGAAAACCACCCACCTACTTGAAACCAACCGAAAACCAAAGAACAAAGAGAAAGAGAGAGAGAAAGTGAGTGATGCATACATCCCCCCAACCTGATTTTCTATTCATATAGTCTTAATACGAAGTGGGCTCTAAATGGTCAAATTCAACAATCAAAGCTTTAGATGGACCGATTTCGGGGGTTGGAGGAGGAGGAGGAAGAGGAAGGGGAGGGGGCTGGTGGTTGAGTAGGGGGGGAAGGGGAGGGATGGCTGGGTAGGGGGAGGAAAAGGATAAGAGTGGGGACACAAAAAAGCGAAAAAAAAAGAGTAAACGACCAATGAGCACGATACGTGGCATTTTTTACCTGCTAAATCGGTTCTTTCAAGTCACGGTTCATTTTTGGAAGACCCCCACATAGTTGGGATTATCCAAAAATAACCCATAGTTGGGATCATTAAAAGCGGATGGCCCATAGTTGGGATTATTGTCATTCATTCTTCCTATATCATTTGTTGTATGATAATATTAATTTCGTATACATAATTTATTATTTATTTTAGTAGCCATAAATATTTTAGTAGCCATTATCTATAACATTATATAATTTTGTCTAATGTAGTCATTATAACTTGTCTGATCTAAACCATTCATTTTTAATCTAAAGTCTACACCATTCATTTAATTAACTTTTATAATTAAACTAAAACTAACAGTTATACATCAATACAAATTTACAATTAACAGTTCACTTGGTTTTTGGCTATTTTTTTTGAATTTTTTAAAGGTCAACGAAATCAATAGACAAGAAGAGTCACTAAAAAGCTTCCTTAAATTAGTTTGTAATTTTCACTCTTTTTGCTTATGTGAAAGTAAATAATATTTTCCATAAAAAAGAAAGTAATTACTCCATATTTTGCTATCTTCTCTCCTTGCTATATCCTCTACTGTTTTACCCATAATTCCATCAGTAATTTTGGTGATTGTGCTAGATGAAAATGATTATGTACATAATACAATGTTTAAAAAGTTATAATCATAAAAGCTAGTCAGCTTTGCTAGTTCATTATTTTATAACATAAACTTACTCATCATCTCCGATCCTAAAAATCAAAACTAGTTTATGGTTCTTACATCCTACTTGACATATAATAACATTACTAAATAAAATAATTGTCTTGAATCTTCTATTTCTTGCTACGTATATCATGTATAAATCACAGTAGACACTTGACATTATGTTAATGTAACGTCGTGTCAGTCATATTACACTGAAGTTTCCAACAAAGTCTAGAAAATCAGCTAATGTTAGCTAACAAGGTACCTGAACTTCTAATGCTGTAATGGACATTCCTAATTCCCCAGATGAGGGTAAATAATGAATCACATTGACCTGTCTGACTATGTTCTAAAAACCCTAATTCCTCAGGACACTCTCATTTGATCACCTGACAACCCTCCGGAGCTCGTCAACCATTCCCTGTAGAACCACAGGTTTCCTTATTAGACCATTCATCCCAATCTGTAAGCATCTCTCCCATATATTATCCTCTGCACTTGCTGTTAGGGCTATAATAGACGGACCGCCCCGGCTATACAATTTCTGTATTCTCTTTGCAACTTCAAAGCCATCCATTTCAGGCATATGAAGGTCAAGTAGCACAACCCTAAAATTGTTTGGTGATGCTGCCAAGGCACTTAGGCACTCATAACCA
The DNA here is from genome assembly GCA_947648045.1 of Beta corolliflora. Classification (NCBI taxonomy): domain Eukaryota; kingdom Viridiplantae; phylum Streptophyta; class Magnoliopsida; order Caryophyllales; family Amaranthaceae; genus Beta; species Beta corolliflora. The sequence continues at coordinate 28,575 of CANSZD010003678.1, read as the reverse complement.
GAAGAACTGGAAGAAACTTCACAGCCTAACTTCTCAAGCAGCCTCTTCGTCACTGTCCGATTTACATTATCGTCGTCAGAAATCAAGACTTTCAGGCCTCTGAACAGAGAGTTATGATATGTATTTTCTGTCGTTGCATACACATTTCCCTCAGGAAGATATTTTAGTTGTTGAAATCGAAGAAGAAGAGTCATGTTCTGTGGCAGGCCATATGAATTCAGAGATATCCAGATATCACCTTGCATCATCTGTAAATGGATTAAAGAAGTTAGAGATTGGTAAGATAAGATCATAAGAACCATGTCATGCCAAAGAATATTGGCAGGAAAAATAAAATCAATAGCATAAAAGTTGCAAGTGGTTCATAAAGTCACATCTACGATCTACCAATTCACAAGATTTAACTCCAGACAGCACAAACAGAGGATTTCAGCCAGATTTGTTGAAATGATAGAAACGAGCCTAAAGCACCATGTGTCTGCCATTCTTAAGGCTGGTACTGGCTGTGCTGAACCTGCCTATGAGACGAGTCAGCAGGCTGAGGGAAGCAGCAGCCCAGCCCATGGAACAGCATGGTATAGGGCCAAAGCAGGTTGTGCCACAGGCTACCCACGGGTAAGATGGTGCAATTTGGAACCTTTTCATATACAAAACATAAATTATTGTTCTCATAAAGTCTGTGCAAGACCCATCGTCCTAGGAAGGCTTGTGCTACCTTTAACAAAATTATGTCTTAAATTTGCATAACAACCTGAGCATGCTAGTTTGTATTCATGCTGGACCTCAAGCTAGTTATGCCAGTTTTAAATTTACTATACCATACGAATATAGTTCAATGTGTCCCACTACCTTTCACATGTACTGCTTAGACAAATTACCACAAACTAACGCGTATATTGCCTACTCGTGCTCCAGAAACTTTCAAATAGTTAATTAATTCTGACGAAGTGCAAAGCTATCAGGGGAAAGAAGGGGGGCCTACCCAACTCCACCGTCCAATTATTTCTTAGCTCCCCCCCTTTTGAGAATGGTTAGAGAAAGCATATGAATCCAAAAACAATCTAAAGCTTGTCACATTGGTAGGATACTCAGTTTAGTCTTATAGAGTGTGTTGCATGCATGCCTGTAGTCCCAGCTTCAAGACTTGCTGAAAAACTTTTCTTTTTCTTTTTCTGCCCCTTTTCTTGTCTCTGCAAGACTTGGCATCACCATGTTAGCTTGTCAATTGGATTTTGCTTATGCCTTTTTATTCTTTACAAGTCTCTTATTAAAGAAGCGTGTCTAAAACTTATTAAAGAAGCAGCCAACATTTCTTTCATTAAGATATGTGGAGTAATTATTTTTCTAAAAATTCATTCACAAAATTACTTTAAATTATTATCTTGTTAATTATTTCATTTGATGTTAATTATTAAAATTCTAATTTTCTAGGATTAGCTAATACCGAAAGTGAATTTTACATAAATTTATGATAATCGTATACATAAACAATTACTATTATTTTTTTTTATTAATATATTGTTGTCTGGAATCGGTTGGTTAAATCATTAACTATTTCTTTAACACCAACATATAATAGTTAAGAGCCAACACATACATTTTAGCAATTAGCTAATACTAGCACTCAACCAACATCTATTTTCTATATGTAAGTACTGCCCACTTTGTTTCTGAAATCCTAGCATAACCCCTGATCCCAACACTAAGCTACAGTAATAAACATAGTGGTCAATGGGTTGATATGGAAAAACATAGTGATACTTCTCAAAGAATACAAGACTAAAATCTTACGACTAAAATTCCTAGAAAGTCGGAAGTACCAATTCTCGCAAAATTTTGAACTTGTTACCCAATTATCCCAACTAATTACACCTATTATCAACCAAAAAGTTTTGGCACTTCTTGTCAAACTACAGCTCTTAAGAATTACAAATTACAGTGTAATGCTAATAAGATCCAGACCTGGTTAGATCTTACTGTCAAATTACTTATCACTAGGTTAAAAGAAATCTATGATATTAGCACGACCAGGCAACCAAATTTTTGGTAGAAATCATAAGGGACTTAATTTGATTATAAGGCTTCACCACCTAACTCAAATAAAGAATAGGGTTTAGATTATCTATATTAGCTTCACCACCTAACTAACTAACCAAACTTGATCAAGGTTTAACACCCTAATACAAGGATCTTTAATTTGATTACACACACCAAAATTTAATAATTTCAAGTTTAGAGTCCTGCTCTTCCATAGGATTTCTGGCAATAATCAACTTTCTCATGAGCTCATTAGAATGAAATAAGGCTTACATCCTAATAGGATTGAATACTCAAAATATCAAAACTAGAATATTCCTAACATCAATATATATGAAAAGAAAAGAAAAACCCTTGTTATGCATGATACAACGTGCATAAAACAAACTAATCGAGAACTATCCGGTTTTTAGAACATACTTCTAACTAAAACTCCTAATCGACCAAAACACACGGACCAAGACTAAAAGTTTTACCCGATGGGAATGAGACAAATTAGCAACCAACCATTAGCCCATCTATTACAATTCCTTCCAATTATTAGCAATGATCCCCAATCAACCTAAATTTCAAACACTGGTACGCAAAGACCAAAATCAAAGACCAACTTCCTATTCTCACAACACTTTTGTTGACTGAATATGCAAATAATAAGATATAGGCACATTAACTTTTTAACCCATGCACACTTAAGACACATGCAACTTCCAATATTTGTTACTCAATCATCCTCACATTCCAATAACCTATGTTACCTGGACTCGTATACCCATGTCTGACACGGGTACGTGTCCAAGTGTCTGACTCTGCTATTCTATGAAAATTTTCAATGATTTTGGCCCAAAATGAAGTGTCCAAGTGTCCGTCTCCACGTCCGAGTGTCAAGGATCCGACACGGGTACTTGAGGTGAATTGAAGAGTCCATGTAACTAAGCCAATAACAATAATGCCACGAAAAGAAATAAAGAGTCAATAGTAAATTAACCAATTGAGAACTATTGATTGAATAAGATGGACCAAAGTATTGTGAAGGAACTCAAATCAATATCGTAAAAAGCCAAGGATGCGTGATCAGGAAACACAACAAGTGGCAGACAAAAAACCACTTAAGCTAAAATTTCCTAGCACTTCTCAACGCACCTATGTTACCTAATTCACAGGGCCTCCCTCAAATCACGATTTGGAACGTGAGAATTGGTACATGGAACATGGTGCACTAGCACACATGTAAATTAATTTAACAAAGTTAAGTAATAAACTATATTACCGTATCCAATCAGTGTGCCAAAACATATAGGTAACACTTCACCGATCATATAAGTTCTAGGGAAACTCCCCCCCCCCCACACACCAAAAAAAACAAAAAAAACAAATACAGAAAGCAACACTTAGTCCCTTGATAGAGTTGCACTGAAGAGAACAAAAAGGTTGCTAGGGTAGGTTAGAGTCTAAATCTCTATCCACCAATTTATTAAAAGCTACTCACTCTGTTCTTTTTTACTTCTACCATTTTTAACTTGTCATGTTTGTTGTTTTCCAATGCACAACTTTGACTATTAACATCTTCAACAATTGATTAGTAAAAACTACAAAAAGTTGATTTGTTTGTAAATATACATCAAAGTCAAGTTTGATAATAGTTTACATGATCAACTGTGTTTTAAAATAGTGTTGTGTAAAAATGGTTGTGTAAAAATGTGGTCAAAGTGGGGTATGTGAATAGTGCAAAAAGTCAAAATGGTAGAAAAAGAAAGAACGGAGGGAGTATAAACTAACGACAACGTCAAATACCTGGTAAGTGTAGGATAATCCAGCATCTGAGAACAGTTGTACAAGTCAAAATCCAAAAAAACACAGTGGGAAAAAAATCCCTGGTCACTGAGAAAAAGGCCCCTAAATTGACTCAATAAAGACAAATCAACTGTGAGAGCACACAAAAATCTGTAATCATCACCGGAAGCAATTAGAACTGAGATAAGCAGATTAGAATACCACCAATATACTAAGAGTACAAGAATGATTTAAGCATACACACAATTATATGGTCTCTGAAGGAATCAATCAGCAGGGCCAACTGTCACACATAAATCACACAGTTTCAATTCCATCATATTATCAACATCACAACCAGAACTGACACACATACATCATCATACAGTTTCAGTTCCATCATATGACCAACATCACAACAAGAACTGGGCTAAACCATTCCCACGGAAATTGATGAGAGTATCAGAAGACAACCATGCAATGTCATGTAAAGAAATCATTGAGAGATTAATTTGAAATAATAATACTAAAGTGAAGGTTTTATAATAATATGCAAGAGACCAGCTAAAAGAAGGGAGTTATGAAGCAGTGACCTGAGCTAGCCTTTTGCACATGCTGAAGCTCAACACTTCCTTATTTGCATCACCGTGGGTTCTCCTGATAGTCTCTGTTGGATAACCTCCACTTATGTCAAACTCAAACTTTATTTTAATGAAATCATCGACGGTAACTGACGATCTCCACATCCCCCACTTATCATTCTTTCCCTCACTGCCCTTTTCCTCAGAAACCTGAAAATTGATAGAATCTCCTTTTCTAGAAATATGCAGTAGGTGTCCTACCATGTGTAGCAGGACCTGGAAAGTTCTTTTCTCATCACCGATCACCTGAGCAGGCAAAGTACTCTGAACATCAGGTGAAAAAGTGGACCCGTGGTAGACAAATAAACATTTGGCCAAGCACGAAGCTTCTTTAATCATGGAATGCAGGTGGAATGGTCTCATCTCCAATTGGAACCTTCCATTGTCTTTTGCTGATATCTCTGTCACATCGTTTAATAAAGTTGAGATAACATTACCAGTTCTCACCATGGTGTCAACCATAATCCGTTGATCAAAATCCATATTATCTTCAAACATCGAAAGAAGACCAAGAATTGAATGCATTGGTCTCCTCATTCCACGGCTCATAACCTTCTGGAATGAATCTCTTGCTTGATTTGCCATGATTGCGTCCTTCTTAGCCTGCTGCAGAACGCGATTTCGCTCCCTTTAGCTGATCTCGCATCATCTGAGACTCTTCAAGAACATTCGCATGAGAAAGGGCCACAGCCACTTGATCAGCGACCACTTCCACTATCTCTAACTCATGATGGTTCCAAACTCTAGCAGTTGAGCTCGGAAGAACCAAAACTAATATGGCATAAGATGTCTTGATGAATTCAGGAGTACCACCTTTAAAATTAGAGACATTCAGCAACGGCATCCGAATCGCTGCCACAGAACCAGGGTCTTCCAAACCACCACTACTTGCCATTCCCAGCGCCGAATCCGGTCTTAGAATCTTCACTCCCTCGCTACCACAGATCTCCTGAACATCTTGATCATCCATCGGGATATTTCTAGGAAATGTATTTGAGGGGTTAGAATTCAGCTCATGGGTCAAGCTCATTCCAGTCTTATTATTATATGGCATCCAAACAGCACAATTCTGCAGGTCCAAAATATTGGAAAGTTCAACCAAAGTAGTATCTAATATAGTAAGCTTATCAAGTGATTTTCTTATTTCTCGAGTAAGCATTCGAACGTGCCAACTAGCTTCCTTCTTTTTCTTCATCATCCCAACCTCTTGGTCTAATTCCAAGACATTTTGTGTCAAAAACACCTCTCTAACTTTCAATTTAAGTAGAAGAGGGATCAAAGTTAAAAGCGTTATTGCAGTGGCACATGAAACCAAAGCTGTTAAGAATTTGAATATTGTAAGTGACATCATGAGTTGGAATGAGTGAGGACCATAGTAAGTCCATCCATTGAGCAAATGGGTCATTCCACAAAGGACAATGAAAGCGATGAATTCAACGAGGACCCATTTGAAGGGAAGATTTGCGCAGCTAATGAAGTAAATCAACTCAATGGGTATGGAGAAATAGGCAATGGCAATCAAGAAATCACTCACTTTTTGGCATTCCATAATGCTATGAATGCTCCAAAACCCCTCATCGTCGCAATTACAATTCGAGTATCCAGTAACAATGGTGGATATAGAGAGTATGAGAGTGCAAACCAACAATCCAACCACTACCACTTTCAACATTGCACCAACAATACACTTCCCCTCAATCCATCAACCAATAATAAACACTTTATCCGTTGTCAAAAAGCCTCAACAAAATCTAATTCCCAACATTTACGCCTTAAATTGTCAGGGCAAACTTTAAAACCATAAGCAATGATATTGGGTGGGAAAAACACTCATTTTCACTGTTCAAACTTCACATCTGCTGGAAATTGACTACAAAAAGAAACCCTCTTTTATTAATTCTATATGTCTGATTGATACCAATCTTACCAGCTGAATCTCTCCCCCTTTTAAGACAAGATTGAAGCATTAAATTCTTATTTCATTTGATCAAATCCACTGCTTTAACAAATCTTCAAGTCACCAAATAAGCTCCTCCACAATTTTCTGAATTAAATGAAAATCCAGAATAGATAACAATCTAAAATAAGATTAAAAAATCTAAAAAGAAAAATATACTTGGATAATCTGCAGAAATATTTAAAAAAAAAAAAAAGCTAACCTGGATTAGTTTTCAGCAAGAACACCAAGAATCCAGCAACAATGAAATACCCACTTCCAAAATGCAAAAAATCATAACAAGATTACACCAAAACAGCTGGGAAATGAGTGAACTTTCAAGAAATATAAAGACCCAGAAACAGGAAATTTGAGAGAATCAATTTGGTGGATCCAATTTCGCTGGAGTTTAGCTTTTAGATGGCAGCTTTCCCCCTCTTACTCATTGGAAAAAATCCAGCTTGCTTTGAAGTTTGAACAATGGAAAAAATAAGAGAGAGAGTAAGCGGTGTGGCAGGTCACAAGAGGCCCACCAGGATTTACATGAAGCGAACCTAGACAGTAGACAGTTCCCTCCTTTTGCTGCTTACCTCGACAGAAACAAATAGTAGTATCATTTTTTTCTTGAAAAATATGTGAAAAGTTGGCTACAAATGTGGAGTATAAAGTATCACCCATATGTGCAAGATAATATGATATGAGCTATCTTAAAGTGGCGGAGGTACACGTGGTCACAGTTGGTCATGTGACCAACTAATATTTTTGGGAAAAAAAAAAATCATTTGAGCGCTCATTCTCTCACGCACACGCTGAAACCCTAACTCTTTCTCTCACTTTCTCCTTCTCGAATTGGCGAATCCCACGACCCCAGTAGAAGAACTGAAGAAGCGTTCACTTCCGCCGACTCGCCGGTCGCCGACTCGCCGGTCCAGTCATCTTCAATCCTTCGTCGTCCACTCGCCTCGGCGGTTGAGTCGTTCACTCGTTTAGCCACTCGCCCACTCGTGAATCGTGAGTTCAGATCTGAAGATCTTCGTACAATCGTCCTTGTTTTTCGACGCCGCATGCGATAGATTAAGCCGCGAAGAATTGCCGTAATTTCGTATTCTTCTTTTATGTTTTCCTATAATTTCGAGATATTCTTGCGTTAATTTCGTCAATTCTTTAGTTTATCAATTTCATGTCTAATTCTCGAGATTCTACGTGTGAATTCCGTTTGTATGCGTTTCGATTTAAGTTGTTCAATTTCATTCTCAAGTCTGTTCGTCGGGAGGCCGGCAGGCGGCAGGGGGCAGCGAGTAGGCGGCAGGGGGCTTTTGCAGCGGTGCCAGACTTCATTTCAGGTATTCTTCTAATTCGACCTTCTTAATCTTCACTTTATCGCTTCTTCAATTATTCTTCATTGAATCATTGTTGGCTACTTGGCTTGTTGCTGAAAATTGATTTTTACAATTGTTAAAATGTTCAAATGATTGGGTGTTGGATGAATAGATGATTAATATTTGCTGTTTATTTGCTGCTCCATTTTTACAATATATTCTGGTCATGTTCAAATGTTGGATGATTCAATGGGAGTAGAAAATTGATTTTTACAATTGTTCAAATGTTCTAATGATTGGGTGTTGGATGATTGTTGGATGATTCAAATATTTGTTGTTTATTTGCTCCATTTTTACAATATATTTCGGTCATGTTCAAATGTTCTATAGGTGTCTAATTTGTCATTTGTAATGTGTTTATTGCTGAAAATTGAAATCACGATTGTGTTGTGATTTAGGAATTACATTAGGATGCCAAATTGACAAATGATTGTGTTGTGAATTTGTGATTTAGGAATTATGTTACTAAGGTTAGGAATTAGAATGACAAATTGATAGTAGAATGATTGTGTTGTGATTTAGGAATTATGTTAGGATGGCAAATTGTGATTTAGAAATCATTATTTTGAATGATGTATCATGTATGATGTGCTTGATTGTATTGCGTTGGCCTTTTCAATCGACTTATTTAATCTCATTCAAATTATTAATTTAATTTTCAGAATGAAAAGGAAAAATACGAGGGATATTTCAAGTTTTTTTTACTAAAAGAACTCCCACTCAAAATCCACCTCCTCCATCTCCTCCACCTTCTCCTCCTCCATCTCCTCCACCTTATCCTCCCCCAAATCTTTCACCACCTCAAGAAAATGAACATAATCTTCCTCCTCCATCTCAATTAGATGAACAAGATCCTCCTCATCAACAAAGTGAGCAACATTCTTGAGAATCGGTTACCGGAGATAAGTAAGGAACTACTTGTGTGTATGTCTTGTTTTAATCCTACTAACCGATTTTCTTCCTTTGACAAAAGAAAATTGATTCAACTTGCCAATTGTAATATTTTCTAAGTACTATTTTGTTGTAATATGAATATTTTGCTTTTGGAAACTTTTATGAATTTTTTTTAATGTATTGGTCATTATAGTATTGCCGATTTGCGTTAGTGTGATCAACTATTTTCAAATCCCTGGATCCGCCACTGGCTATCTAAACGGGTAATAAGAATCTTTATACAACTTTAATATAAAAAAAAAGTAGGAGGAACAAAATCTCGTATTAACTTTCTTAAAATTGGGTGGATCTCCACAGTAAATATCGTTCTAACTTAATCGTATCTTGAATAGTGCATGCACATAGAAATGTGTGTGTCGCTACATTGTTCCCTATTTTATTCATGTGTTCTTATTCTCATGTAGCAAAGTCAACAATATGATGAATCATGATCTTGGATGTTGATATGGCATCCTTACAAATAATTTGTCATGTTAAAGCTTTGAATCTTTAAGATGGTGCCTAGTGCTGGTCACCTACAAGGCTACAACTCAATCGTCATGTTGGCACAGCTACAAACTGAATCATTCGACTAAAATGATTTCCTCAACCACTGATTCAAAGCTGACTAAGCTCTTTCAACCGTACATGTGGTAGTGTTGCCATAATTAAGTTTTTTGTTTGTTAATGTATTATCATTTTTTTCTTTATAAATAAACCATGTCCCCTCCACATACTCTAATATAGTCGAGTTCCCACCCCATGAATCTCTTATATGAGTCATTGCTCTATTGCACTTGCCCTTCGAACAATCGTGTATCACTTTGTACCATTTAACATTCTTGAATTTTTCAACCAAAACTTGATCCTAAGTCATGGCATACACTATTTGCCTCCACATCCTTGTTGATATACCACGTACGAACCAATTGGGCCAAATGTGGAAAAAGCTCCCTATTCAGCCGCAATACTCCAAGCTGACGATCAATTATTACAGTTGAAGGACAACACCAAGTATAATCTTCAAATAGGTTTTTGTGGTTGGTCTCAAGTACATGGTATCTCGAGAAGGTATGTGCACTTCGGATGGATTTATAAAGATTGCTAATCTTGTTATTGATGCATAGTCATTGCCTTTATGAGGTTCGAGCAAAATGGACAAGGTGAAGACTCAAGATCTTTTTAGGATACACCATAGTGTAAGTTCAAAAATTCCTTTAAAATTGTTTCACATACTCCATAAGTCATAGTTATCAGCCAAAAACATTAGTTGTTGTAATTGTTCAACATATTGGATGTCGTCATTCTTATCTACTATTTAGTGAAATTAAAAAAATTATAGAAGAATAGATGTTAAATAGGTCATTGCAGTTTTTTTTTTTGTGGTCAATTGGTCAATAGTTCAACTTAGAGAAGATCCAATATTATAGATTGTTTACTAAGTGTAGAAGTTACAAACTGTTTACCAAGTGTTACAAACTGTTCAACTTCGGATGGATTTATAAAGATTGTTAATCTTGTTATTGATGCATAGTCATTGCCTTTATGAGGTTCGAGCAAAATGAACAAGGTGAAGACTCAAGATCTTTTTAGGATACACCATAGTGTAAGGTCAAAAATTCCTTTAAAATTGTATAACATACTCCATAAGTCATAGTTATCAGCCAAAAACATTAGTTGTTGTAATTGTTCAACATATATTGGATGTCGTCATTCTTATCTACTATTTAGTGAAATTAAAAAAATTATAGAAGAATAGATGTTAAATAGGTCATCGCAGTTTTTTTTTGTGGTCAATTGGTCAATAGTTCAACTTAGAGAAGATCCAATATTATAGATTGTTTACTAAGTGTAGAAGTTACAAACTGTTTACCAAGTGTGACTAATATGTGTGCACTTGGTACATAAATTTTTTGTTGGGAAAAAGGGAATCATGGTGGTAAGCATGGTTCCCATAATTTGATTACCCGAATTCTAATTTCCCCCTGCAATTGGTAATAGATTGTGTGTGTTGCTCAATTCATAAAGTAATTATTAATTGGATATTTTTATGGGAATAATTCCACCTTTGAGCGATCTTCCTAAAACAGTCTCACTTTTCATAAATATGGGAATAATCCAACCTTTGGGATGTGTGCTCAAAATGGGCCCTTTTAATCTATGACTTGTTTGACCGGTAAAAAAACTTGTTGACATTTTTTTCCCTTCCAAAAATAATTATTAACTAAATTTAAAAAGAAATACCACTCCACCCGCCCCCTCTCACACCCCCCCACTCACACTCCCTTCCTCCTCCTCCCCGCACTGCCACTAGCCCCATCCCCCGAAGAACATTAATTTTTTTTGAATTTTCGAAGCGGGGAGAAAGAGGAAGAACAAGAAGGGGTGGGGGTCCTGGCCGTGGAAGCGCGAGGGGGGGTTCGCCGGGGAAGCGTGGGGGGGGTTGCGGGGCCAGGTTGCGCGTTAAGGGGAGATGCGAGGGGGATTGGGCCCGGCGTGGGCGGCCGAGGGGGTGGGCAGAGACGAAGGGAGAAGAGAGGGGGATGGGCGACGAGGAAAGGGGGAGAGGGGGAGGGCGGTGGGGGTGGGCGAGAGACGAAGGGTGGGGTGGGGGTTGGTCGCCTGTGGGGGGATGGAGGGTGGGGGGATTAGGTTTTTCGTGGGGGGTGGGACCGGGTGGGGTGGGGCTGCAAGGGTGGGGTGGTGGGGCTGCAGGGGGTGGTGGTAGTGGTGGCTAAGTGGTGGTGGTTATGGAGGAAAAGAAGTAGAGGATGGAGAAAAGAGAAAACCTACATTTGCAATTTACCAACAGGTAACGGTCTATTTTTGGCAAACACACCCCAAAGTTGGGATTATTCCAAATATATGAAAGGTGGGACTGTTTTGGAAAGATCGCTCAAAGGTGGGATTATTCCCATCAAAAAATCCTTATTAATTTTTTCATAATTTAATTCTTGTTATGAAGGACTAAAATTTGGCTAGCTAACTTTGATTGATCCTTTAATATATAATAATGAGTCTTGAATGCTGTTATACAATTTGTTTTTTGAAGATGTACTATTCGTACCAGAATTTTTAGCCAATAAGATATTTCATGGATTAATGAGTTTGTCAAACACAAGATCTGGCTCCATGAGTTAGTAGTGCATTGTGCCTTGAGCAATCGATATATATATATATATATATATATATATATATATATATATATATAGAGGTAGGATCCACTGAAAACTAACCTTAAACTGAAAACTGAAAACCGGCCTTTTTGCTCATTTTTGCTCATTTTATGTTTTTTGCTCATTTCATGTTTTGCTCATTTTAGCAAACTTTCCCTCATTTTACGAAGTTTTTGCTCATTTTACAAACTTTTGTTCATTTTATATTTTTTTGCTCGTTTTATGTGTTTGCTCATTTTAAGAAATTTTTGCTCATTTTACAATTTTTTGCTCATTTTATGATTTTTGCTCATTTTATATTTTTTGCTCATTTTATATTTTTGCTCATTTTAAGACCTTTTTGCTCATTTTATCTTTTTGCTCATTTTCAGAAACTTTTTGCTCATTTTATGTTGCGCTTTTCGCCAAAGATAAGGAGGGGTTTTCACGTGATCCTATTCCTATATATATATATATATATATATATATATATATATATATATATATATATATTGGTAGACCTTATTTGTTAATACAATTAATAAAAGGATTTTTTGATGGGAATAATCCCACCTTTGCCCGATCTCTCCAAAACAGTCCCATCTTTCATAAATTTGGGAAAAATCCCACCTTTGTGGGACATTTGTCAAAAACGGGCTTTTTACCGGTCACCTTGTTCAAAAGGTTACCACCCACCCTTTATTTTTTTTTTTTTTAAAAAAAACTCCCCCCACCACCCTCTCCCACCCCCCACTCACAAGAAACCCCCACCCCACCCCCCACATGAAGGCAGCCACCGCCCACCCCAATCTTCGTCTTTGGCCGCCACCACCCGTCTCCCCCATCGCCCCTCCCCTCGTCTCCCCCTCCCTTTTGAATTTCCGAGTAGGGAAAAAGAGAAAGAAAGGAGAAAGATGAAGAAGAAGAAGGGTGGGGTCTGCCGTGGAAGCGCGCGAGCGGGGGGTTCGCCGGGAAGCGCGGGGAGGGGGGGTCGCCGAGGAAGTGCGAGCGGGGAGGGGGATTTGCGGGGGAGGGGGCTCATGGGGGAGGGAAGTTTACAGGGGAGGGGGTTTTACGGGGTAAGGGGGTTGGGGGGGGGGATTTGCGGGGAGGGGGTTTTACGGGGTAAGGGGTTTGGGGGGGAGGGGGATTTGCAAGGGAAGGGGTTTTACGGGGTAAGGGGTTTGCGGGGGAGGGGTTTGCGGGGGAGGGGTTTGCGGCGGAGAGGGTTAGGGCCGGGGGGGGTGGGGGCCGGGTTGGGGTGGGGCCGCAAGGTGGGGGCTGCAGGGTGGGGCCGCAAGGTGGGGGCCGGCAGGATGAGGTGGTGGGGCCGGGCAGGGTGGGGAGGACCGTGGTTTGCTGTGGGGGGTGGGGGTGGGGGTGGAGGTGGGAGTAGGGGTGGGGACTGCGGGGGGTGGGGTGGCTAGGTGGTGGTAGTTGTGGAGGAGAAGAAGTAGAGGAGGAAGAAAAGAGAAAACCTACATTTGCGAGGTTAGCACAAGGTGAGCGATCCATTTTGAGCAGACACACCCTAAAGGTGGGATTATTCCCAAATTTACGAAAGGTGGAACTGTTTTGGGAGGATCGCTCAAATGTGGGATTATTCCCATCAAAAAATCCTTAATAAAATTAAAGTGACCCACAAGTTACAAAAAAGATTTTGCTTCTCATTTTAGTTTTTTTTTTTTAAACCCCCTTTCGGGAACCCGTGGTAAGATGAATTTCTCCTAGCCCTCGCACAGACAACTCACCCAAAGGCCCAACAAGCCCCAAAGCCCCCTCCCTCCAACAATATCAAATTTTCTTCCACCAAGATTTGAGCATTGGCCTCCCATGAGGAGATAGGAGTTTATACTATCGACCCGAGGCCCTAGGTTGCTTCTCATTTTAGTTGCTTACACTCCCCTTCGTGATAAGCCCATGGTGTATTCAAATACGTAAATATATCCCCAAATATAATGTTGCGTATGGAGACACTCACAAGTCACAAATAGCCTATTTCAAAATCCTTTGTATATTAAAACTGTCCTATTTCAAAATGCTTTGCATGACAAATTTAGGATCGAGTGAAGTCTATAAACAATTAATTAAATGAACAAGGTACCATACTCAAAGGCGTACAAGTTACAACTCAGAGTATTATTATTACAGATCAGACAAACAAATGAATAAATTAAAAGTGAGAGCCATCAAATTACTTCAAGTTATTCACAATTTCAGCGACACCCCCCCCAAAAAAAAAAAACCCAAAAAAAAAAGGAAAAAAAGGACAATGATGGGTTAGTTGGAATATAATAACAGGCTATTAAAAGTAAATAAAAAAAATACAGAAGGGCTTATCCTGCTTATATGGAAAATGCACAGGCATAAAAATGTGAATGGCTTAACAATCACTAATGTTGTAATCAAATCTACGGCAGCGCAAGCTGCAGAAGTCAAGAATAAGAAGAGTGAGAGACTATTAGTCACCTGTACATGTATCTAAGTGGAGTTCATGTGAATAGGAAATATATATCTAATTTGACCTAAAAAAAACAACTCATATAATCATGGAAAAGCCTGTGATTAAATGACTCTGGCAACCAAATATATTAAAGAAATTTTAGTCAGGCATCTGCTCGTAATCTCCATTTTCGGGCGAATCATGTGAACTGTGACCAGTATTACCTGCAAATGGCATCAATTTTTCAGTCTTATAACCCTCAGCATTCATATAATAATCTACTGTCATTGGAATACTGGTGTAAGCCTAATGGATGAACCTAAGAGGAGATTGATGTATCTAAAACATAGAAAAGTTACCTCCCAAATCATAATTGATTCCAGTTCTCCATTGAGTTTGCATCATAAAAGGATTTCCATCCATATTCTGATGATCATCACCTCCTGTGGACACTGTAAATCCTCCAGAAGATTCAACTACTGGTCTGTAAACTGCAGTTGACGCCGAAACTGGTGAAGGTATTGTACTTGCAGATGCATCCCCTTTGTAGCCAGCACTGCCATCTTTCTTGGGGTCAATCAGAAAGGTAGCTACAATTACCTGTGAATACCATCAATCAGATATAGTTAAGATTTCAGTATCACTCCCGTCAAAAAAAAAAAAAAAAGATTTCAGTATCACTTAATTGAGGGGAAAAATACATCATCTGCCCTATCAATACAAACAACTGAAAGGTACAAGAAAGTTGTGTCATTTAGATATCAAGTAATATATGGTACCTCCACAGGGCCTGCAGCAATAAGAGGACCACCTACGCCACCTCCAACAATTTGCCCATTTGTGTTGAGAAGGCATGCACTTAGCCCCCCTGCCTTTCCTCCAAGATCTGAGCGTACATAAGATCCAGTAAGCGAAATGATGTCAAAACGTCCCTGGGGTAAAACAGAAAACACAATGTAAGCTGTCCCATGCAATCTACAAGAGACGAGCACATGTCTATAACACCTCAAAACTCAATAATCTGAAGGTATACAGCATACTGAAACAACACGAGACCTAGAATCCAGGCATTCAGACATAAAAGAGAAGAAAAAGGCTGCAGAATCCCAGGCAAAGTGAGGCATATTGATACGGGGTATCAAACAGCCAATAGCTGATTAAATCTTCGGAGAAATGCATCACAGCACTATAATAAAACTTTGAATAAAACTTCAAAGCAACGATATATTAGTTAGGTACCCAAAAGCGAACTTCTTGCAGCACATGCTTCTACACTCTACATAACTTCAGGGTTCCCAACTGCACCTTAGTAAAAATAGCCTGACCTAGAGCTAGGTGCAATCAACCTCTGGTGCACTTATAATGGTTACTAGAATCCAACTGCTTTTTACTGTGCCTACGGGATCACAAAAAACTTTTTACATATCCAACAATTTCACTAAAAAGCTCATAGGCGCGACTTTGCGAATTTAGTGGACCTTAACTGTACTTTGCTTGATAGCCTTGACCCCCTTTCCTATGTGGGATAAATCAGACTTGGAATTCTAGGCTTCTTTCAAGCCCTCAGCGCAACTGTCGACTTGGATTTCTGGGAGCCGATCAGAGGCATTGATCAGTAGTTCTGGCATATCCAGGGGACTCTTTGGAACTTTTCTGACTAGATAGGGGGCAAATTGGAATATAGACCCTAAGAGTCCTCTCCCAGAGATGATAGTATCTTTCCTCTTCACCTACCAATGTCCTTAGTTATCTACCTGATGAACTTGCAGCCTTTCAATTGTCAACCATTTTGCCACACCTAAAACGCAAAGATAAGATTATCATTTGGCTTGCCCTTCTAAGGAAACTTTTCAAGGGTAAGGAGCATTACATAATAACAATTTTTTCACCATCTTTGCTTGCCTAATAATTCCAGGATACTTTACGGACTTGAAACTCTAGTCTACTACTTCCATGTAATTAAATAACAGGAAGCAGATGAAGTTCACAGACTTGACGAGAGTTCTCCACCATGAACAAAAAAAGTGAGCAACTAGATGCTCGTTGCCATAGCACAGTTGCATGATTGCTCTACAAAATGCGGGACATTAGTCGAAGTGGAATACAACAAACACGGACAGCTATGCAAGAACATCAAAATTATGCTCCAAGAAGTAAAAACAACTGTATAAAGTTCATATGACAGCTGAGACGATATCAGCAAGCAATACTTTTATCAATAAAAGATCAAAGCAAAGGGGAAATGAAGTAAAACACAAAACAATTGTATGGAATCTCAAACAAAGGATCTCAGTTGAGTACCCATTTTGCACTGATTCAAAAATCTAAAGGCAGAATCACAGTCAAGAGGAATGCAGATCACAGAAAATTGTACCTCATATGCAATACTGCCTCCAGATATAGCTGGCTGTCGAAGAGATGCATTAGCAATAGAACCAGAAGCTGACAAGATGCATAATTCCCGTCTAGCTTGTTGCATGAATAACATAATTTTCTGTCCCACATCCTGCGTTTGAAAATCAACCAAGTAAAAGACAGGTCCAGTATCCTATTTCAAATGATAGAACTAAGGATATAAGCGTGGACAATTGCACATTATATATGTATGTATGGTCATACACAATAAAAGAATAAAGTAGTCTATTTAAATGTCATGGTCATGGCAAATCTCATCATGGGCGTCAATATCACTATCATCAACAAGAGAAACATTATTGAAATATAATCACTGAAAAGAACAATTATTAGCAATCTCAAACAACATGAACACCATCATCAATATACTATCTCCTTCACCCATGAATTCCCTTTCCCCATGTATGCCCCCAACATTCCTCCACCTCTCCCACCATTATCTAGTGATAGGGAGACGAACACATCCCTCTTCCTTCTCTACATCCATTGTGGGTTTGGAAAATTGATCTTTGGTGGTTGATTTGTCTGTTTGTCCATCAAAGGTTCAAATTATAATTGGTGGCCACAAAGAACCACAAGAGGTCATAGAAAGAGGCTAATGGTGTTGATGCTTTCTAATTTTCTCTACTTAATTAAAAGGTAGAATTACTCTGAAAAAATAACCAACATTTCATATCAATCAATTTTCCCTATAAAATTACAGAGAAAAAAATGGACACTGTCACACTTGTCATCCAAAGAAGTGAAGATTGCAATATGCACCTTCAAGTGAAAGTGCACTTTGGACCTCGTTATTAAAAACCTTCAACATGCACTCCAGGAACCAGCCATGGAACATCACGTCAGACATAGGACTACCAAGAGATCTAAGTAACCAGTGTTGTATAGCGACTCAAAACAGTGAAAGAACTCCAATCATATTTGGAAAGGTAATATACATGTCTTTACTTTAGCTTTAGGCATATCTACCCTAAACTACTCCAATAATTTGCTCTATAAAGATGCTGAAGCAGAAAATGTTACACTATCCTCGACAAAATCAAAGCGCAGCAGTCAACACTCATTTTGTACAAAAAAAGTCTATAAGCCAAGAGACAACCACTCCTTCAGAAAGACCTCCTGGCACTTCAACTACATCGGTAAATACTTCCAGGACAACAACCTTACTCACTAAGGGCCAATCAAGTTGAATGCAAGCCGATTCCTTTAAGGGCCTTTAAGAGAAGCATAGATCTAACACCAACTACATCATTCTAGAATAAAAAAACTTTTCAAAGCTACCACATCACAAATTTACAAGCTACAACGAAGTTGGATTTGACAAGTAGATCGTATGCGACAGTAACCTCCCATATATTAGAGTACATTACTTGTTCAAGTCCAGTTGACCTAATTTACGCAATCAAGTTGATGAAATGAGCCCTTCCAAAAACAGGACATCTTAGGACTTATGACACTAGATTTACCATCAAAGTAGCTTTAACAATAGCTAAAATCAACCAACACTATCGTGTTAAACATAAACTACACCACCAAGAGTCCTCTCATAAACCTTTTTTTCCTTTTTTTTTTTGGGGGGAGGAGTTGTGAACCACCTTTTAAAAATTAACTTATGATCCGCTACACTCTTCCCTTCAGTTTACGATATATATTCATTCACTCCTTCTGTCCTAATTCTACATTCCACTTAGCCATTTGATCCATCCCAACTTAATCTTCTTGCTAATTAAATTGAAAAAAATACCCACTATCCCAAGCGGAGTCGGGTCTCACTTTCTCTTACCATTTTTCTTCGTCCATCACATCAACCTTTGATCTCTCACGATTCCAAAACTTTCTCTTACTCATTTTACCTTCTCTAATTAATGTGTTATCTATTAACAATCTCCCCTCCCGAATGCCATAAAAGTAGAAATCAGGAGTTCTCTAATAAATGATAAAAGTTTATTGCTGGAGGAAGCTCTTCATCTACCAGAATTGCACTAACTTTTTCATATCAACATCAATACAAAAGCAATGAGAATACCTTATATCTTCATGCAAATCTTTTAGGAAAATAGAAGTCCAAAAAAAGGCACCTAAACCATCAATGACAGTGCGAGTAAATCATAAAGCTTAGCTCAAAAAGTACCAAGTGACAGTTTTAACAGCCGTGGAAAATTCGCAGGGAAAGGCCACAGACCCACAACAGTTTTCAAGTTTCAACAACACAATAATGCTAAAGCCTTAATCAAATACAGTGGCAAGCCAAAATCTGAACTCACAGGTCATCCACTTTTATGCCTCCATTCTATTATGGGGGAAACCATGATGGAAGTCACCCATCCTAGAACTAGTCTTGCGCAAGCACACTAAGTTGTGGAGTTCTAACACTATACCATGCATTTATGCTCTCAGTTTAAGCATTAACTAAAATCAAATTGTGTAGATTGCAGATAATGGTCGATGGATTAAGCTCTTCCTTAACCAAAATGGTACTAAGCTTTCTATCTTATGCAAAAATATATATATATATATATATATATATATATATATATAAAAGAAAACTTCCAAAATCGCACCTAATCCATCAATGTTTGCTCAAAGCAAAGCTGTTACATAAAGCTTAGGTCAACAGTACGAGTAGTCAAGTAATAATTTTAAAAGCCCCTAGCTCACCTAAGGGGCGGCAACAGGCCCAAATTCACTCACAATTTCAACAGCTAACAACAATTCCAAAGCCTTAATCCTAGTACAATAGCAAGGCAAGATTTTTTCTCCATGTTCGTAAACATAAAATCCTTCCCCTCCATTCTAATATGGGTTACAGGCTTACAGCACAATGACTTCCTAGTAGGAAGTCATCCATCCAAGTAGTAGTCTCGCCCAAGCACGTTTAGGTGTGGAATTCTGATGGGATCTAATACATAACTTAAAATCAGATTGTCCTGGTATTGATTCAGCACAAGATACAGCCTATGACCCGGCTTCCCAGAGTTGCTAATAAAACACCCTTCACAACCATGAACCACAATTAACTCAAAATAGCATTAACTCGCAGCAGAAACAAAAAAAAACCTTAATTTACATAATAAATTCGACTAAATTCCCAAAATTCGATAAGAACTATTCTCGATAAAAGCATCTAATTACAATCTCAATCCACAATCCACAATACACAATAGAATCATAATCTTGCTCCACTTTCGATTCCGAGCTAAAAGTGGTTTATGGTTGTGAAGTGTGTTCTATTAAAGGCTCCGGGAAGACGGGCTGTTACAGATGGTATGCATACCTAAAACCGATAAAGTTTACTGGATCAACTTAGAATAACAATTCATCTCTTAACACTCGATCCATCTAGAGCTGCACTGAGATGAGTGCATGAAGAATGATTCTGTCTCAGAATTTTGGTTGATTGTGAAAAGTGGTCCTCAAAATATAAACTGTAATAAATCATATTTATCAGCTCATGGATCAATGACTCCTACAATGACGGTGCAACAAATTTGAGTTCAAATGCAGATAGAGAAAACGATTACCAGGGTCTATCTGTCATCCTTGATATAAACAGCTATACAAACTTGACAGTGAAGGAAAAGCCAAAATTGCAAATGTGTTCAAACCGCTAGTAGCAAGTGACTCGACTGCCTAAGGGTAACTCCATATCACACAAAATTAAAGCCTTGCTATGTTTTCTTAGCAAGAAGCTCTCGGAGGAAATTATAAAGATACCACTAAATTGTGTCAAGAACTAGCAAAAGGTCTCGCATTATATTCTATAGGATGCGGAGTATACTTATCATCCTTGACATCCTGCCATTCCCCATTTTTAAGATGGCAAAACCTTGTCTTACAACCATTTCCGTGCCGAGCCGGACTTTCTTGTAAAATCAATTTCAGCAAGGCATTCAACTCTAACTCAATGTTCTAGTCTCCGCACATAAGCACCAACTCTATATACATTGCTTCAATTAACAATGATAACTATTAACAATACAGAATGAAAAAAAGGATGAACCATCTTTAAGTACTTCAATCTGATAATTCACTTAACCATTCATTTGTAGACTTTCGTAATTTTAGGACTTTAAATTTCATACATTACTTACTTAAATACCCAGCTCAAAGCATAGATACTAAAAAGAAGATTGGTCTTTTCTATATACAATGTAACAAGACAGGAAAAACATACAATCATTAGATATTGCCACAGCACACGGTATCAGAACTCATATTCAGAAAACAAACCGTAAGGAAACTTGCCCAAAATAACCCCCATACTTTTTTCAATTTGGTTAAATTAAAACTATGTTCATCTCAACTTATGATGATAAGTTTCTGCAGAAATAAGTTAACTTATGATGATAAGTTTCTGCAGAAATAAGTTAAGTTCATCAAAATATAATTTAAATTAAGCAAAAAAAAGTTAGTTCAACAAAAGAAAAAGTCAAGTTCAGCAAAATAAAAAGTTAAATTCAGAAAAAATAAATTAAAACATTTGCTGGTCAACAATCCTTTTTTTTTTTGAAATCTGAATTTCTCTCTTCCTTTCTCCTGTTTTCATTTTTCTACTTTATCAGGGGAGCGAGGGGGGAGCCAATATTTTGTTTATACTTTTACATTGAATTGAAGTCAGATCACTTGTACACAGTATAACATCATACAACAGCTCTTAAAAGTCCACCAATTTGTATAAGTCAAATGATACAATAGGTGACCACAAATTTAAAGATGTAAAACTGCATGCTGAGAAACAGTACAACAGAAGGTCATTGGTCCATTTAAAAGAATACATGGTAAAAATTTGGGAAAAAATCACCACATAAATCCTTGAGAAAACAAAAACATAAATGAGGCAAGCATGATTTTTGCCCAAAAAATAAGTAAATTATGTCAATGACGTTCACAATTGGATTGTTTCAGCTTCAATCCCTTGATTAAGGCTGAGAGGGTTGCTGATTTCAAAAAATTTACACTGACTATATGGTGCACTTTGTTAAAGTAAAAAAGAGAGGAAAAAAAGCTACTAAAAGTGTAAAACTGCTAAAACATCAACCATATGGTAGAATATGAAGCAAAGTACGCAGTTTGATTCGATATTCAGCCCCCATCAGTCACCAACATTATGCTAACATCAAAATCAGCATCACGCCATCATCTAAGAAGCTTCCACCCATGGCAAAACAGGGGAATTGGGTGTAAACTTGTAACAGCCTTATCCATACAGTAAAAAAGAGAATAATTTAAATGGCCCATTGGCCCTTAATTCGAAATGCGAGACCGGCCACTACTTAATAAATAAGAGAAGAGCCGAATATGAGCCTCATCATAATACAAATCCGAAAGAGGATAGGGGTTAGAGGTGGTGGTCGGCCAACATCCTTCCACTCTCCCCACCAGGGTTCGATCCTGCCTCAGTCCCCACCCGGGTTCGATCCTCATACCCCCTTTCCCAAAAAACCACCCCAGCAAGAACTCTCCTAAGATGGGGACCCTTGTTGTACATAAAAGAACATAATAATAAACCCAAAGCCAAAAATATAGTGACTCCTTAAGCTCCATTAAGATACTAAAATTTTAAAAAGTTCCCACGTGCTTCACCAAATGTTTCTTAGTGCCTCTGATCTTTAAAATTATTTTACTAATTAGCCATAAGAACACAAGTCATCTATTCTATAGCAAATCAATCACTTTTCTCATGCGCGTACTGATTCAGCAAAGCTACAGCCTACGAGCAATAAATGCCTGTTACTAATATATTTTATCAAATTAATATAATAAATCATTCATTTCCTAACATTCACGTTCATCTAAAGCAGCATCGTGATGGATGGATGGGTAACAATTTTGTCCCAAGCTTTAGTTAATTATGAGAAGTGTCCCTCTAAGCATAGATGTATGTTGTTTGAAGAGATAATGTTGGTGGATAAGACTAAAGATGGGGTAATGCCAAACTAGAGTTATAAAGACAATACTTAATATCTTGAGCGCTTAGTCTTAGTTGGAGCAGAAATGAGTATACAAAGTGTCAATTTAGTACTAAAAGGCAGTCAAACATGGATGTGGTGACATTACATGGAGAAAAGGTACCCCTAAGTGAGTGTTTTAACTATTGAGTCGATTTTCTAGAAGAATGGATATAATGACCAAAATGAGACTCACGTGATTAAGTTTCATTGGCTCAAATGAAGAGCAACAACTAGAGTATTGTAACTCTACAGTTAAAGGGAAAATTCCGTAGGAGTGTCAAACTAGTGTTATTATATGGGTCAGCACGTTTGACATTTAAAGATAATCAAATTAAGAAGATGGATGTGTGGCAGTGTGGGAACACGCTACGGGATAAAGTTCGGAATAAATCTATTACGAGGAAAGTTGTAATTGTAGATATTGAGGATAAGATAAGATCATAAGAGAGAACCAACTACGTTAGTTTGGGAACCTCCAACCACAAGATACACCGGTAAGGAAAGCAAAGAGTTGGTATTACGAGGGTTTTAGAAGAAAATAGAGGGAGACCAAAGATGATTTGGATAGAGGGAGGAGCAATTTCAAGGATTCAGTTTGCAAAAGCATATAGCACTAGATAGAAATGAATGTAGGAAGACAATCTTTGTAGACGTTCAAGAGATCATCATATCTCTTGGTTCATAAAATTGACCACAACTTTTGGGATCACAACTTTGGCATTATTGTTTTTTCTGTAAATATAGAAAGTGTGATGAATCGTTTATAGCAACTCAATGGATCAGACTCCTATGATGACCATGCAATGTAGGACATATTTAAGTTCAAAGTTAGAGGAAACAAATACCTTCAACCTTTCTATATACAGCCATTAACACTATTCAGAAAGCCAAAATTGCAAATGTGTTCATACTGCAGCAGCAAATGACTAAAAATAGACTGCCAGTGTGCTCTGTTCAACTTCCTTTTCTACTCAACCAATATATTCAATAGACAAAGAGCATAAAATTCACACTAAATTATGTTCGTTTATCATCTCTAATGTAAAAGGCCTCTTTGGGATCCAAACACGGATCTAAGAATAGACAACAATTAAACTGAAACACTTCATATCCCAAAAGGGAAGGAGTAAATGAGTCATCTGCTTATCACTGCCTTCTCCAAGTTCATGCTTTGAACTTCTTGTAATGTATAATTTCTCCACAACATCAGCACACCATTACCCCCTCCCCCTCAGCTAACTGAGGCATGCGGCAAATCAATCCTGTTTACCACTCTTTCTACTCACTTTGTAGAAAACTAGTTCATTTCACCCCCATAACTCTTGCTACCTTGGAAGTTTTCAGAATTATAAATAAACTAGACTAAATTACCACATCTGAAAGTAATAACATACGATATATGACAATGTAGAATGTAGATAGTTCTAAAAGGCAACATTCAACAACTGAATTAAACCAGGCACAATACGCGTGCATTTGGACGGAAACTCCTACCTCTCCAGCAGCCACATTGATGACATGAGGAGTAAATCCCTGACCACCTGCATAAAACAATCACAATTGATTTAGAAAGAGCACCTAAACACCATAAGCAAGAAAGAACGCCATTTTCCACATGTGACAAAAGGCATAAAGCAATTCACTCAATAATGTCTAGGACAAATTGGTCCACATTCCAAAGAACCCAACCATTAAAATCTTCATAAGCACGCTTTATCGAACGAATTTCCTAATAATCATCGTTCCCATATCCCAAGCGAGCCAAATGAATATACAGAAAGCTTAAGCAAATCAAATTATACGAATCGCAAGAATAAAATCTCAAAGCACATGCTCCGTTTATAAGACATATCATCAGAAAAACTCAGACATTTGAACAAACAAAGAATAAACAATTCATATAAAGACAACTTGTCTGAACAAATGAAACATACTTTCAACAAAATCTTAGTTTACTTCACTGCAACTTCAAAAAAGAATCCGAAATATAAATTTCAACTTGTCTAAAAGACTCGGGGGTCGGCTAACATGAATCGTCATAAGAAATCGTTTCCGTCACTCCGAAACATAAAAAAAAAAAAGAATAAACCTAATTCTCACCAACAGAATTCAAATTGGACTTCTTAGAAGAAGCAGAAGAGGAGTGAGAAGAAGAGCCAGGAACAAAGTGATGATGTTGTTCCTTCCGCTTAATCGAAGACGGAACCGCAGCTCGTTTAGCAGCGGCAGCAGCTTCAGGTGTGCCGTACTTTCTAGGCCGTCCTCTTTTTCGACGCTGTGGCTCGGAAGTCGCCGGCGCTTTTCCGGCGACAGATTGCGGGTAAAGTGCGCCGGCGGAACCGTCGGAAATTCCGTTCGTCGCCGGAGAATTTGCGCCGGCGGTGGTGGTGGTGGTTGGAGGAGAGAGAGTGGAAGAAGGTTGTTGTTGAGGGTGTTGATG
This sequence comes from Beta corolliflora, assembly GCA_947648045.1. Lineage (NCBI taxonomy): Eukaryota > Viridiplantae > Streptophyta > Magnoliopsida > Caryophyllales > Amaranthaceae > Beta > Beta corolliflora. The sequence goes on along the minus strand of CANSZD010003678.1, from coordinate 3,475 downwards.
TTGTTGTTGGTGTTGGTGTGGGTGTGGGTGTGGGTGTGGGTGTGGGTGTGGGTGGTAGTAAGAGGTTAGTCCGCTTTCATTAGGTTCCATTAGAGAGGGGGAGGAGAGAGAATAAGAGGAAAAAAAATTTAGAGGATCTTTTTTTTTTTAGGAGGAAATGAATAAATAAATTGGGAGAAATGTGAATTTAGGTTTTTTTTGGGTTTTCTGGGAGATTTTTGTGTCACGTGGAGGATTGTGGACCGTTGGATTTGGGTTAAGATTGATTTAGATGGACTTTTAGTGGATTTTTTTTGGGGGAGAGAGAAGAGTGAGTACTTTTTTATTTTGGGGTTTATTGGAGAAGGTGAGTAAAAGCGTTTACTTGGGAGTTATGTGAGATTTTGACTTTTTTCATTTTTTTAGTGATAGCATTTCTTCTTTTTTTTTTTTTTTTTTTTTTTTTTTTACTTTGGATTGAAAAAGCCTTTCTTTTGATTGATTATTTTGATTATTTTATAAGTAAAAATATAGTCGTACGTGATCTTGTTAGATTCAAACAAATAAAATCAATTTTTATAATTTTTATTTAAAGCAAATAAAGATAAAAAAAAAAAGGAGTAAGAAGGCTTATCTAATGTGTGACAGTGTGAGTACATGTGTCCCACAAATTGAAGGGATGCAATACAGTCATACTATGATAACATATGTTGAAGGGATAGGATTTGGATCTTCAAATTCACAAGCATCCTCAACCTTGTTGCATACTCTCTCCTTATAATTTTTTTTTATCTTTTTTCTACTTTAATTATAGGCGTTTATTATTGCACTTCTTTAACTATAAATATATTTTATTATGTATTAGTTAAATTGTAACAATTGAATATTAGGCTCTGTTATTTTGGCTACAGATTTGGTTCGATCGGCTTTAATTGATCAACTACTTTCCTCTCACGTTTTCTTTGATTCAATTTAGTTTAGTTCAATTTGAAAAGAAACGATCGTGATAGGGCGTGTTCGCGAATAACTTTTGAAATTATCTTTTTGTATTTGGACTAAGTCAAAATTGTAATAACGATGAAAAGTGGTGTTTCGTGAATTAGTGTTTGAAGTAGTTTTTGGTGCTTGAAGTAGTGTTTTGATAAAAGCTACTAATAGTAGCTTTTGAGGTTGAGGTAGCCTTTGGATAAACGTTTGAAAATTGAATATAGTTTATTTTTGTTATTTTTCTAAACTATAGTAGCTAATTTTACCGAACAATACTTATCATGAAAGCAATTTTCATAGTCAAACTCTGAAAACTAATATCTAATAGCTAATTGTTGACAGTTCATCCAGTCGGGCCACCGGTGGAGGTCAGCGTTGCAGGCACAAGGGTTCCATTGGGGCATATGAGAATACATTAAGGGAAACAGAGTAGGATCAAGGGAAAGGAAAAAGGACATAGAGCAATCTACTTCCCCCAAAAATACAATCGATGGCCGAGCATCAGTCATTGTCATCGGCGCAAAGGTAAATGAATCCTTTCGTGGGGATGGGGGACAAGGGATGGGAAGGAAATGGAAGAACGAACAATTGGGAAAAAGGAACCACAAGAAGTCGAAGGAAGAAGAGATAGAACCCCCCCCCACAAAAGAAAGTGTTATAAATATTTAGAAAAATTGTCGAGGATAAAGCCACCGCAACCTTTGGACGATCACTTAAAATAAGTGATATAAACACCAAGCTAAGTAAGCCAAGTATTCAATAAGAACGTCCCTTTTATGCATCAATCACAACAAGTTCGAAAGTTAACAAGTAACAAGATATTTCTTTGCTAAGTAATCATTCTTAATTACTCAACCAAGAGTTTTAAACACACTCAAACCACTCATGGAATTAAGTTGTTTAGGCATTAACTAATAATCACTCCTGAAAATTAAGTTAATGAACGTTTAGGTTTATGAAAGCAATCACAAACTTAACACAATTTTTAATCATAAAATCACTTTAACCGTCTAACATGGTTGGGCGTGTTATTTATAAAGAAAGAAACAAGAAAACCTTGCTTCTCAAGCACACTACAAAAGAAAATAAGGAAAGTTTCCCCTAATTCAAGCCTAAAATCTAGCTAGAACTTAAGGAAACACAAGCATAAGGAAAGATGTGCAAATCTTTCCTAAAATGCTCTAGAAAGACATGACAACAAGAAGAACAACTCACTCCTTGCTTGCCCGCCACTTACAACTCAAAAACAAGGATACTTTCCTAAAATACAAGCCATGACAACTAACACTCTAGATGACTGAATTTACTTAGATATTTCGGACCTTTTGACAACTAAAACATAACTAAAATAACTCAACTACTTTAACTAACATTTTAACTAATTAAAACACTTAATTAAAATGCTAAGTAACTTCTTGTTCAATCCAAGTAACACATGTGATAAAAAGTTTGTCTTTTGAACCATCAAAGTGAACCCCATATGCTCCATGATATGTAATTGGTTCATCTTGACCTGGTGCCTTAGAATCCGATCAACAAGTCGGGCTTTGGATTACTTTGAATAGAGAAAGCTTTTGGGCGATTTCTTTTAAATCGGTTCAACATGTAAACAACCTGATATTGTAGGTAACATGTGCACGTGTCTTATTTTTATTGGTTTAGAAATTTCAATTTAAATTCTAAATATTAATTAAATAAAAAACACAAAAAAAGCCATCTACTCTATTCCCACCTAAAACCCTCCCCACTCCCTCCCCACCCCCTCCCCCAACCCCTGCGAACACTCCTTCCTCCTCCCTACCCCTGCAAACACCTCATCCCTCCACCCCCTACAAACACCTTCCCCACTTTCCCACGACCACCTCTTCACCATCCCCATTACCTGCAACCACCCCCCCCCCACCCCCTTGCTAACACCTCCCCCATCCCCTTTTTCTACCCCATGTAAACACCACTACTCCTGAAATCACCTTTTTCAGACCCCCTGCGTCCATCCCCCACCTGCAAAACAGCTCTCCGGCCGCTCTCCTCCACCTCTCCGAAAACCCAGATTCGCATTCCTTGCTCTCTCTCAGACTTCGCCTCCTTCGCCAAGGTTAGTGCTAGCTAGGTGGTGGTGGATTGCGAAGGAGGGAGAAAAAGGTGGTGGTGTTTTAGAAGGAGGGAGAAATAGGTGGTGGTGGCTTGTGAAGTAGGGAGAAAGAGGTGGGGATGTTAGGTGGTGGTAGTACTAAGCAATTTCGATGAAATTTTTGAGTTGTTGGGTGGTAGAAAGGGTTTCGGGTTGATTTTAGTGGGTGTGCTGGAGCTAGGGTGGGTCTGGGGCGTCGTTGGTTGTGGTGGGAAGGAGGGAGAAAGAGAGGTTGGAGAAGATGGTGGAGGAGAGAGGGATAAAGGAGGGAGAAAATGGGTTGGAGGAGAGAGATTAGTCAAAAGAAAAAGAAAAAGAAAATTAAAAAAATGACCCATTTTTCAGGGTCATTGGTTACTTCAATCTATCAAAGATAAT